>JAJAGP010005029.1:0-39044 GCA_025084515.1 Ancistrus triradiatus | reverse complement strand
AAACTTTCAAGCACCACTGTAGGTGTTCAACCAGGACATTTGGAAAATGTGGTTGTTCTGGATTAGTAAAGTTAGGTTTCATGCTGTGTTAATGCCGGGGTGTACTCCTTGCCCTGTCTGAGTGGAAAATCTTTTTTTTTTTTTTTGCATATGTTTTGTATTTATCACTGTGAATGAAGAAGTCGTCTTTATGGGAAGTAGGAGACAAGTGTTGCTGACAGCTGTGCATTTTTCATTAGTAAGTTGGAAAAAACTGTAAAATCAACACTTTTATTTCATTGTGTGGCACTGTTTTATTCATTCATTCATTCACTTTCTTGTCCACTTGATCCAGAGAGCCAGTGCCTAACCCTTGGCATAGGGTGCAAGACAGGAACAACCCAAGACAGGGTGCCAATCCATCATAGGGCACATACACTCACACACTCATACAAACACAATATGGACACTTTAGAGACACCAAGTAACATAATACACGTCTTTGGACTATGGGAGGTAACCGGAGTATCCAGAGTAAACCCACGCAGACACAGGGAGGAGATACAGACTCCACACAGAAAGGACCCAGACCGCACCAGTTGGGATTGAACCCAGGACTTTCTCGCTGTGAGCCAACAGTGCTATCCACCAAGCCACTGGACGTGTTTTAAAATTTGGAAAAAATGACGACAAAGCAGTACTACTTAGCTCATTTGACCATTTCCATCTGCACCACCAAGTCCTGTATGAGGAATGCAAGACCAGAGCAAAAGGTCTTTAAGTTCATTTTGGAGGCCAAAATGCCATCGGTTTCACTGATGATGCACTGTAAGATACAGGTTTCCAAGATTATCTGATATTTGTTAGAATCAATATACTGTATCTCTATATCTTCACAATATTTCTGGTCCTACTGGCTGCCATGCAGCAGCAAAGAATAACAGAACCACCTCATGCTTAACATTTGGCAAGATTTTGCTCTCAAAACACTTCCTCTTTTGTCAACAAACATACCTTTTTTAAGAGTCCAAATCTGTTTTATCCAACCACAGGATTCAAAAATGCATCTGGCACAGTGGATGGTGCTGTCCCAAACTTTCCTGTAGACCCCTGCATAAATACAAGTGATGATATCAGACTTTTACTGAAGACCTTCCAGATCTTTCCTTGACGTAACAGTTTCATCTGGTTTTCATAATACATCTCAGACAGTGAATATTACAAGCAGGAACATTGAAACATCTTTATATAGCTGTATCCTGCTTTGTGAGAGCCAGTTACCTTATTTCCCTGATCAGCTGTTAGAGAAGTTTATTGCAGCTGTACAAGCACAACACCACCAGAGGCTTGAAGGGTCGCAAAGTTTATTAAGCACCGGAATTGTCTACACCTGATTTACATCAAGTGTTGAGACCTGACAAAATACACAGCATTCCCAAAGAAACCATATGTTTAAGTTTTTTATTTTAATTTTTTTAACTGTGAAATACACAGTTAACAAGACGAAGAAAGCCAAAGAGGTAATGCCAACATAAAAAACCAAGCCAGCGGGACTAAACAGCTCAGGAAGCCGGAAGTTCCTGGAGGTAAACTGGAGGGAAACCATGTAGAAAACAGCACCCAGTTCAGGGATCCTTGTCCTGACACTCTGCTCAAACTGATACGCTATATAATTTCAGTTTAAACAAAGTGCATCTTGCAGGTTGTATAGGAAAGATAAATGAGAGCAATAACAATAAAGGTAAATGCCAGTCACTCCTACTCTCGTACTTACCATACAGGCACTGTTGTGTTAAATAATAAACTTTATTAGGTACACCTGTTTATCTGATTGTTAACGCAAATCTAATCAGCCAATCACAAAGCAGCAACTCAATGCATTTAGACATGTAGGCATGTTCAAGATGACGTCCTGAAGTTCAAACTGAGCATCAGAATGGGGGAGAAAGGTGATTTAAGTGACTTTGAACATGCCATGGTTGTTGATAATAGATGTGCTGGTCTGAGTATTTCAGAAACTGCTGATATACTGTGATTTTTACACACAACCGTCTGGTTTACAGAGAATGGTTCGAAAAAGAGAAAATATCCAGTGAGCAGCAGTTCTTTGGGCATTTATGCCAGAGGTCAGAGGAGAATGACCAGCCTGGTTCAAGCTGTTAGAAAGGCAAAAGTAACTCAAATAACTACTCATTACAGCTGAAGTATGCAGAAGAGCATCTCTATACACATCGAGGCAGATGGGCTACAACGACAGAAAGCCACACTGGGTGCCCCTACTGTCAGCTAAGAACAGGCAACTGAGGCTAGAATTTACACAAGCTCACCAAACTTGGACAACAGAAGACGTTTTCTGATCTGTTGAGTCTCGATTTCTGCTTTAACATTCAGAAGGTAAGTCAAAATTTGGTGAGAACAACACGAGAGCATCCTGCCTTGTATCAATAATTTAGGCTGCAGTTGGTGTTGTAATGGTGTGAAATTTCTTGGTATGTTTGGATCCTTTCTATCAGTTGAGCATCTCTAAATGCCACAGCCAACCTGAGTATTGTTTCTGACCATGTCCATGCCATCATGAGTGAAGTGTAACATCTTCTGATGGCCACATAGAGCAGGATAACAGGCATGTCACTAAAATAAAATAATCTCAAACCGGTTTCCTGAATATGACAATGAGTTCACTGTACTCAAATGGCCTCCACAGTCACCGGACGTCAATCCAATAGGGCACCTTTGGGATGTGTTGGAATGGGAGATTCGCATCATGGACGTGCAGCAGACAAATCTGCAGCTGTGTCAAGATGCTGTCATGTCAATATGGGGAGGGGGGCCACACCAGATACTGAAAGCAAAGGTTCACATGCTTTTGCCACTCACTAATATGTAATATTGGATCATTTTCCTCAATAAATATATGATCTAGTACAATATCTTTTCTCATTTGTTTAACTGGGTTCTCTTTATCTACTTTTAGGACTTGTGTGAAAATCTGATGATGTTTTAGGTCATATTTATGCAGAAATATAGAAAATTCTAAAGGGTTGACAAACTTTCAAGCACCACTGCAAATCACATTTGATCAGATCCTCATCAGAATTGCAGTATTCTTTGCATGTTACAACCACTGTATTTTGACTTGCCGCCTTTGGCATAATCATTTTTCCATCTTTTCTTTGCTTTTTTGCTGACTCCACTTACAGAAAGTGTTCTTGGCTGGCCAGGTGATATGATAGTGGCTTAGTACGTGGCTTGTCTCGTTACTCTTATTCTGGTATTACTTTCAAATCATGGAAGGCTCTCCTGGATCTGAGATTATGTGAATCAGCATGTCTGCTAGGTCTGCATCTGATTTTTGTGGTGCACCCTACATGCGTGTTAGGTCACCCTCCTGGTTTGAGCAAACTCATGGATTCAGTAATTTATCTGTTGTTTAACTGGATGCAAAAAGTATGTCAAGATTTATGTTAACATCAATCATTGCAAAAGCTGCCGCGGTGGGTAACTGAGCAAGGCTCTTAAACTTTCAGTTGACGAGATTGTTTTAAGGTGCTCTTGAATAAGTGCGTCTGCTAAATGCTGTAAACGTAATTGACTTGTACAGCACAATCCAGTCCACTGCCTCTGTTTCTCAATGGCAATTCTATATATCTCGCATGTTTCATTTTATGAACCTGGTAGCAGTGACTGTGGCTGAAACAACAAACTTTTGCCCATATAGTACATGTCCATGCAGCAATAAAGGCCACCAGAAAGTTCATTGTCTAACCCTTTTCCCTGCTGTTAACCAATAACAGGGTTTCTCTACTTCTCCAACCATACTTGCAGAAAATGTTTTACTCTAGTTTCACAGCTGGCCAGTTCTTCCAGTAACACCGTACATTAAAACCCATTTTTGTGTAACTTCATCCCAGCTGCCGACAGAGACTCAGACTTCTTTGTGTTCTCTTGAAGCCATTAACCTTTTGGAACCATTAAAACATTCTTTTTGTTTTATTTCATGTTATTTGCTTTGGCATAATCGAATGCTTCACAAGTTTAGAGGGGAAACAAGATCATCATAATGTCTGCAAGTTCTCTCTCCACCTTGGGTCAAAAAGGACTTTTTTTCTGTTGCCAAGGGAGAATAGTTTTCCAATGTCTTTATCCCGTCTGTGTGGTCTAGACATGCGGGCAATCCAGGATCTTGTCAAAAGATATAGTTCAGGTTCCTGCTCGGATTTTACTAGCTGACTATTCATCAAAACCCCTTTAATTTATACTGTTCTAGTTCTCTCTTCCCTCATTTGACTTCTTGTGCTTGTTTTCCTGTTTGGTTGGTTCTGACCTTTCCTGTCCACTTACTGCCTATTTTTAGTTTTTAAAAGGTGAAATCTGATAAACTGTAAGGTTCCACTGCCTGGACGGCTAATTACTACAGTCTGTATTACTGGATGCAGAACGACAAGTACATGTATCTGTAGGGTATAATTTAAGCCCATCTAACATTTTGAAATATTTATTTTCAGTCATTGTAATTACATGAATAGGAGCATGGAAGTTTAGTGTAGCTGTTGATTATAGATTTATAGCACAAATAAATCATTAAATGCTGTTCCGCAGTAGGAAGCAGTACTGACCAAACGAGCTAACATGGTAAGATAACGCTGAACCGTGACAGAGCGTTTTTCTAGAACCAAAATATATAGTTTGAGATTAAAATAATGTTTGTACATTTTGATCCAGCAGTAGTAATGGCTACATACTTTAAACATAACTCAGAGATTTTACCTGGTGCTCACATCACCTGAATTCACTCGGCCATTAGTGCAGAGACTTACCAATTTCTCTAGGTAAAATTATTGCTAATAAATAAATAAAATAAATCACAGTACGATATCCCTCAACATCGTTCAACCTAACCGTGACAATACATAAGCATAGAACAATGCTATCTCTTTGTGTGCCTATAGGAGGCGCATATGAATCAGTATTTTATTCTCAATAACTTTAATAATTTTAACTACTAATAATTTTAACTCAATCTATTTCATACCCTCTTAATCCAAACCGAAGAGCAGAGGAAACATAACCGGAAACAAGAGGGGCAAGACGGGATCCACGCTAGACCCGGTTCCAATCCATTGCAGGACACATGAATACACACACTCACACCGAAACATTTTAAACACACAAACTGACCCAATGCCTGTCTTTGGAATGTTGGAGGAAGCTAGAGAAGCCAGAGGAAACCCACGCAGCCAACCCAGGGATCGAACCCACTTCTCTGAAACTGTGAGGCGAAAACCCCAAGTGTTGTAGTGCTTTTCCTTATAGTGGGTCAATGTTCTGAACGCAAATCTGTTGATTGTTATCGCCACCTGGTGGTGAATCTTAATGCGACCTCATATTTCGCTTCAGCGATCCCTAGTACTGCACAAGCAAAGTAATACAGTTAAAGTGATTATTATTGTTGTTGTTAGTTAGTTAGTTAGTTATTATTAGTTTTATAAACTAAAACGAACAATATGTTGCTATTATTATTATTAGCTGTGTCCGGCGTTAACGGCCCAACACATGATGTACATCTGATGGAGATCCCTGTGCATGAATCACATTTTATTCGACCATGACTCCATGACTTTAGTTTCGCTCTTAGATTTATTTAATCATACCCGGGCCACTTATGTCGATGTGCACATATTTCACATTCTATTCGAACTTTGACTCTGACTTTAGTTTCGCTCTTAGATTTATCATCATACCCCGGCCACTTAATGTCGATGTGCATACTTCACATTCTATTCAAACTTTGACTCCATGACTTTAGTTCGCTCTTAGATTTATCATCTACGCCGCCCAAGGAGGTTGGGTCCCTTTTTGAGTCTTGGTCCCCCCAAGGTTTCTTCCTAGAACTAGGGAGTTTTTCCTTGCCACTGTCGCCCTAGGCTTGCTCAATTTGAGATTGGACGTAGTTATTAGGAGATAATCTAAACCTGTAAAGTTGCTTTGAGACAATGCTCCATTGTAAAAAGCGCTATATAAATAAATCTGACTTGACTTGACTTGACTTGATTTGTTATCGCCACCTGGTGGGTGAATTATTATGCGAACCTCATATTTCGCTTCAGCGATCCCTAGTACTGCAATAAGGCAAAGTAATACAGTTAAAGTGTTATCTATTGTTGTTGTTAGTAGTTAGTTAGTATTATTAGTTTTTATAAAATAAAACGAAAACAATATGTTGATATTATATTATTGTAGTAGTAGTAGTAGTAGTAGTAGTAGTATTTGTAACATTTTTAAACCTACATTTTCCTAGTCAGTGTTTCCCCACACCTATCTTTGGATGGGATGCCAGTTCAAAGCAAGGCTGGGTATTGTTCACTATTGCAGTCCTGGAGGATGAACTCCCAGCCGGTCTTCCCTGAGACACAGCCAGTCTTGTCTGAATGTGATGCCTGACTCGGTTAGAATGCTCTGCTGGGACTCTAACCCAGATCTCTGTAGTGGTGGGCTAGCATCTTGGACAGCTGCACCACCCAGGCATTATGATCAACATTATATTTACCATTTGTCTGAAGAGTTTACAAAATTTTACGTGATAAATGTGTTAATAAGGACTCACAGCAGAGCAGTGATTAGCGCTATCACTTCACAGCTCCAGCGATCTCTGGTTCGAGTTTAGTCCTGGCCTCCACGTATGTGGAGTTTGCACGTCCTCCCTGTCTTTGCAGAGGTTTCATCTGGACACTTCTGATTTCTCCCACATTCCAAAGACATGCATTAGGTCAAGTCAAGTCAGATTTATTTCTATAGCATTTTTTACAATGGAGCATTGTCTCATAGCAACTTTATAATTTTAGATTATCTGCTAATATCTAGGGCCATTCCCAAGTTGAGCAAGCCTAGGGCAGTGGAAAGGAAAAACTCCCTAAATGTTAAGGAAGAAACCTTGGGAAGAACAAGACTCAAAAAGGGACCCATTATAGTTGGGTGGCTTAGACCATATATGTAAGAATGAATCTGGTGTGGCCTGGGAATGGTGGGGCTGGAGCTGATGATGAAAACAACTTGAATGGAGCTGGAGGAACATCTTAGTATGTGGGGCTGGAACTGGTACCAGAACACAAGCTCAACTGATCAACTGGTGTGTCTAAAGTGCCCCAGCATGTGTGAGTGAGTATGTATTTACGTATGGGACCTACAATTTATTGTATTTATTATTATTATTAGTAGTAGTATTAGTATTAGTATTAGTATTGTTATTATTTGCCTGTCTTTAGCAATTTTACAAAGTTCAAGGGATTCATGTGTTCATACAGACTCACAATGGAACAGTGGTTAGCACTATCACCTCATAGCTCCAGAGATCCCCGGTTCGAGTCCTCCACCTGTGTGGTTTGCATGTTCTCCCCATGTGTGTGTGGGTTGTTTCTGAATACTCTGTTTTTTGTCCTATGTGCCCACACTAAGACAGTCCCACACTAAGGCGTCCCTATGGTTTGGCTCCACTCAAGCAATTCTTCTGTCATCAATTCCAGCCCTTACACCTTTACTCAGACTACATCAGACGGCAGTAACTACCTCCAGCCTCCAGTTGACATACTATGCTGTCAAAACTTTCCTATTGGAGACAAGATCCTACAGTGACTTTATGTATGGGATAAAATAAATGCATATTTTTTATGTTATTTCAATATTTTATTAATTTACACTACTGTCTTCTATGCTATAGTTTTATATTCTTTGTTTTATTAGACACTATTAGAATATTACATTGTATCTGATTTGTTTGTGTACATATTATTATATTTTATTTTAATTAGTACATATATTTTTAATATGTTCTCTCTATTAATATTTATTTAGTTTCTGTTTATTTAAAGTATTACTATAAACTTATTACTTAGATAACTTAGGTAAGTTTAATTCTTACATGTAATCATCTACACCGCCCAAGGAGGATGTGTCCCTATTCGTGTCTTGGTCCTCCCAAGGTTTCTTCCTTATAATGGTTAGGGAGTTTTTCCTTGCCACTTTTGCCCTAGGCTTGCACAATTTGGGATTGGCCTTAGATAACAGCAGATAACCGAGAATGGTAAAGCTGCTTTGAGACAATGCTCCATTTTAAAAAGTGCTATAAAAATAAAACTAACGTTGACTTTAATATGCGGTAGGTCAGTTGGTGTCTCTAAAGTGCCCCAGTAGGAGTGTGTATATGCGTGTATGCATGTGCCCTGTTATGGACTGTAATTATTATTATAGTTTTCTGTCAGTCTTTTGTAGATTTGCAAACGTGTAAGTGATTGTTTTCCTTATGCAGTTATTACCACCATATTTTTTTTATAATACTACTACTGCTACTGCTACTGTTACTACTTCTACTATTACTACTACTATTATTATTAATATTCCCAGGAAAAAATGTATTGTGAATTTTCATAGTAAAACTGTGAATTGATTGACACTTTTAATGTGAACTTTCACATATTTACTATGAATGTTTGATGGTAATTTGGCCACTTCATGGTTCTAGTGTGAAATCTTATAGTACAACTGTAAACTTGGTGGACTATGAACTGACCATAAATTATTTCACAGTTGTACTATGAAGTTTGGTGGTAATTTGGCCACTTCGTGGTTCTACTGTCAAAGTTCACAGTACATTTTTTCCTGGGCTATTATTACCATTACTACTACTACTACTAGACTAATATATATTGTCTCTGACATTACACAAAAAAATAATTGAATATACAGTAGCCTATATTTCACTCTTACAAAATGTAAACGTTAACATGTTCAGATTTAACAGAACGAGATATCGCTGTAAATTTCGTTATAGTTAAAACTATATCGTTTGGGATGGAGTTTAAAGTTTATTTATTATATATATTTTGTCAATTAAGACAATATAGAAGTTCAGAAAGGTTTGTCACTCGGGGGACTGTTTCAGTGTTACACCGTTGAAGACTCGGACATCTTTTAGTGCTGTACCGGATCTTCTTCCGGCCTCTTTCGACCGTAAGCGGAGAAAAGATGGTGGGTTTCAGATGCAGGCGTCGTTCAAATCTTCGAACATCTGCTTTTATCAACTTTAATATCGCTGTTTCTCTGAGGGATTTACTTCGCAGTTACATATAGAGCCTATAAAGTTCGGTATTTCAGAGTTTTGAGTGGTAATATTTTTAATTCGTGTATTTGATGTAATGTTGGGGACGAGCCGGTTAGCGTTAGCCGTGCATACAGTAGCAACTGAGATACAGAAGCCACAACAGGATCTGTTTTTTCCGTTAAATGAGTTGTTAATAAGATATAAGCTTCAGTGTGTTGATTTGGATCCAGAAATTGTGTATTTCAATAACGCATGATTCGTTCAGTGAGTTATCTTGCGTGTTGCTTCACGGCCAGGTAGCAAACGTTTACAAGTTAGTGATTTAAAAATATTTCCTCCTTTGGATAAGTTAGCACGTTTTATCTCCCCTCAAATAGAAGCAGGTTGGTTAGTTGGAGAAAGTTTGTTCCTTACGTTTTAAATCTAGAAGCCTTGAGTTTACTTGTCGACCCTCCCTTGATTAGCTCTTTGATTTTTGTACAGTAGTCTATTTTTACTAGTCTAAGTTTAATTAAATTAATTTGCCCTTTTTCCCAACTTTGTCATTTCAAGACGAAGGGCACGTCGTCTTTTGGAAAGCGCCGTAACAAGACGCACACGCTGTGCCGCCGCTGCGGCTCCAAAGCGTATCACCTGCAGAAGTCTACCTGCGGCAAGTGTGGCTACCCTGCCAAGCGCAAGAGAAAGTGTAAGTACCGCACCCCCCGGGGACAAGAGAGGATTCATACTTAAGTTAACCTTTTTAAGTAGTAAAAAGAATGAGTCGTATACATTGTTCCAAAAACCTTTCACTGACACAAGTCTAGGAGAGAAAAATCCTGCGTAATATGTGAATGGGATTTAGTGATGTCCGGGAGACTAGGTTGATCAAAATGCAAAGAATATGAAGTTGGAAGTAAATTAATACCTGTGACTGGATATTATCCTCATGTAAATCATAATTATTTGTGGAATCTCTTAGCACCCCTGCAATCTGGATAGCCAGTGAAACTGACCATGGTCAGACATGCAAACTGCATTTGGGTATGATATCCTATTAATGTTGTCTAATGTATCCCATCTGAATGAGCTGTGAGCCTTTGGAGCTGAGACAAATTCATTTATATAGCGTTTCTTACAGTGGAGCATTGTCTCAAAGCAACTTTACAATTTTAGATGATCTCCTAATATCTACGTCCAATCCCAAATTGTGCAAGTGTAGGGCGACTGGCAAGGAAAAACTCCCTAAGTGTTATGAAACCTTTGGTGGCGTAGATGATGAAACTAATAACTAAGTCATGGAGTCATGGTTCAAATAAAATGTGAAATATGCACATTGGCATTATGTAGTCCAAAACAGAGTCAGTATAATTCCACTCCCAATTGTCTGGTATATCATGGCTATATTGTGGACTGGACTATGGACCAAAAGGTCCAGGGTTCAAATCCCACCTCTGCCAAGCTACCACTGTTGGGTCCTTGAGCAAGTCTCTTAACCCACAACTGCTTGGATTGTAAGACTGTACCAATTGTAAGTCGCTCTGGATAAGGGCGTCTGCTAAATGCTGTAAATGTACCATGTACAAATACAAAATAACACGATCAACGAGTGTCAATTGGGGCTGTGCAATATTAAAAAAAATTCTGTGATTTTATCAATAATGATAATTAGATGATACTTTGGCAGTGTGTAGTTCTAATATATTGCTACATATACTCTGTGCATGCACACTATCCTACCCTCCTCATGGTCTATCCTCCCTGGCTACATAATGCAGTGAACATGAACCCTTGGCTTTTTTTAATTATTTATTTTTTGCAGTGAGTGACATACTCCATAATGTCAACTCTCTCACAGTTAAAACAACAATTAAGATATTATGGTAGATGCATATCGCACACTCCTAATATTAATATCGTTGCTGCATAGATACTGTTATGCCTAACATTAAAACAGCCTCCATGTTTCTACACTCATTGTCCATTTTCTTAGCTCCACTTCCCATATAGGTGCCCTTTGTAGTTTGACTGTAGGTCATCTGGTGATCTGTGTGCTTCATTAAAAGTTCACCCCATTCTTCAAATTTCAGGACCTCCACAGATAAGGTACTATTTGTAGCAGTGACAGTGATGTGATGCTGGCAGTGTTTGTGTTGTGCTGGTTTGGGTGGATCAGACACAGCGGTGCTGTGTGCAACAATGTGCCACTCACTGTCTGCTCCATTAGACATAGCTACCTTGCTGTTTCATCTTGTAGATGTAACTCCAGAGACAGTAGCTCATCTGTTGTTGCACAGTCAGTCGTCCTCTAGTCCATCAGTAGTCACAGTGACACTCTTGGATAATTTGTGGGCTATTTCAGTCTAGTAGTGACATGGGTGTTTACAAACTCCAGCAGAACTACTGTCGGATCCACTTGTATCAGAGCAAAACACAGACTTACTCTCACCACATCAATGAGGTTGTAGTGCTGAGAGTGATTCTGATCCTGATTCTGAGAGTGGTCCTGATCGTTCGAAGAGTGAAATGGGTTACAAAAGACGCAGAGCTGGGCTGCACTCTAAGTGCAGTACTACAAAGTATACCTGTGGCGAATGGAGCTGATAAAACATTGTTGAAGAAACAAGGTGATTTTAATGTTATGGCTTGTTGGTGTGTATTGTAGTGATTTCCAAAGAGAATTACAATTCAGTTTCCTTTATTGCCAAAAGAAAGCAATTGTCAATTCTGTTATCTATCGATCCTGTGTGAATGAACTGATTATGTACTAGTCTTGAGTAATTGTGTTGTTTTAAGGCTTGTGGGCAAGACACTGGGTCCAAGCAAGGGTTGGGTTCTTAAATCCCATTTCTAAAGATTTGAGAGTATTGTTACGTTTGTGTCTGAATTCAGCAAGTTCCTAATGTGCTGAGTTTTGGACCATCTCAGACTGAATCACTGTTGTAATAATGAATTTTGTCTTTAGACAACTGGAGCGCTAAGGCCAAGAGGCGCAGCACCACCGGAACTGGCCGTATGAGACACATGAAGGTCGTGTTCCGTAGATTCAGGTGAGTTGCTTGAACTCAATGCCAGGTTTGCATAGTGCTAAGTACATACTGTAAGGGAAAGTCTGCTCCCGTTCCCTGTGCATGTTCACACAGCAGGTAAAAGTGGGCCAAATCTGATCTTTTTCAGTTTTGGGTCACTTTTATGTGGTATTGAAATCTGATACATAGCTGATATGCAGCAATGCAACTCAGTCTGACCAGCCAGATTGGATTCAATGACTTGTGATTCCAACTCAACATTCGTCGATATGGTTTGCCTCATACAAATTAGGTTATACAGTGGTACCTCAGATCATTAATTAGTTCCAGAAGGCGTGTTGAGAACTGAAAATGGTGAGTATCGAGCATGTTTTCCCCATTAGGAATAATGTAAATTCAGTTGGTCCATCTCAGACCACCATAAAATCCACACTGTGTAAGGCGTTGTATGCATTAATGGAGCTGTATTGTACAGGTGCTCCCTGATTTACAATGGGGATTTGTTCCAACAAATCCATCATAAGTTAATGTAATATTAACCCGAGTTTAATATAGTCAAAGTATAAGTATCATGGTGGAGCCGACTGCTTTTGTTTAAAACACTTGGATTAACCTACAGTTGGCCAAAGTCATAACACGAAGCTTATTTTATGAGTTTAAAATCTCATGTAATTTAGTGAGCAGTGGATTGAAATTGAAAAGCAAAACACTTTTTTGGTGAATAAATAGAATTTTATTGGTGATTTATTGGGGTGCTAGCTGCTTATGCTGACTGCATAGTCTGAAAATGACTCTGTGGACTCAGTCCTTCATCTCCGTTTGGTTGGCTGTATTCATCAGCTTTTTTAGGACCCATATAGACTTATTTGCACTAAGAGTACAGTACTGTAGATGTAAAGATAAAATGGCAGATCTTCACTGAGGAACAGCTGTTGTGAAACTGAATCACTCTGTACGGATTTGTGAATCACGCGGCTCGACTCGTACAAGTTCAAGCCAGTGCACAGAGTACCGAGCACAAGAACAGAATGCATCAAGAACCAAATTCGATGAGTTCTGAGGTGGTACGGAAGTGAGGTACCAGTGTACATGTACCCAGTGCCTCGGAGCTCATCCACATCGTGATCACACCGCTCCTGACTCACACTTTGATAATATAGTGAAAAAGCAGCAGCCATAACCCCATAGAGACCCATCCTGGCTCAGAAATTGCTTCTGATTTTGCAGCTCACCTCCACTGCACATCGTGACCATTAAAGAAGTGCCTGATACTGTTTGCTCCATTTTAGGATTGTGAACAGATGTAGGTCGCATTTAAAAAAAATGTAGTGTGAACAGCGTAAAGAAATAGCTGGGCCAGTTTTTAGTTTTTGTTTAAGCTGACTGAGTTTGATTATGGAGGTTTGATACAATGTGGCGTCAGTTCAGGCTTAATTTCTGCATTCTGGAAACGTTGAGCTAGACGCGTACTGTGTGTGTGTGTGTGTGTGTGTGTGTGTGTGTGTGTGTGTGTGTGTGTGTGTGTGTGTGTGTGTGTGTGTGTGTGTGTGTGATATGAGGGAGTTCTGACTCCATACTGAAGCCAGTTAATCACAAGGCAGATGTTGATGTCCAGTAATGTCCAAGATTCATGTTCTTAAGCAAATGTTAATCTTCCTGTCCCATTGTGACTGAAATATTTGCATGTTTGTTTCAGGAATGGATTCCGTGAGGGAACTGTCCCCAAACCCAGGCGGGCAGCAGTGGCTGCATCCAGCTCCTCATAAATGGTGTTTCTAATAAACATGTTAACAACAGATTGCTTCTTGTTTTTTTGTTTTTTTTTACTACATACACCAAGTACTCCATACACTTACTCCCACATTGAAATTGCATCATTTAATGTCCACATTAGGTTCTGTGAAACAGGCATTAGTGACGAGGCATTATAGCATTTGCTGTAGTAAAAAAAAAATTGGTCAGTGTCCTTTAGTTCCAGCCAGTGGTTTCATTGTTACAGTGGTACCTTAGTTCTGGTCCAGACATTCCACACTGTACAAGGCATTATATGCATTAATGGAGTTGTATTGTACAGGTGCTCCCTGATTTTACAGTGGGGATATGTTCAACAAATCCATCGTAAGTTAAATTTGTTTTTTATTTTTAGGAGTTTATCAAGTGTTTGGTAGAGCAGTGTATACTATATCATAGTGGACCCTTGTATTAACTATGTTGACGTTTAAAACAGTTGCATTAACCGTCAGTTGGCCAAAATCCTTAACACAAAGCTCATTTTATAATACAGTGTTGGAAAAATCTCATCTAGTGAGAAATGAATTGAAAGTTAAAAGTAAAACGCTTTACTGGTAAATTCGGTACGCTAGCATAACTGCTAAGCTAACTACAGCCTGTTTTCTTTTGTGTGGCTCTTATAAATAAGCTTTTTAGAACCCATGGAGACTTAGTTGCACTAATAATACAGTTATGTTTATGTAAAAATAAGTCAATTCGGGTATATTTATATATCGCTTTTTACAATGGCGCATTGTCTCAAAGCAGCTTTACAATAAACACAGCAGAGCTATTGTCAGACAAGTCGTACTGTTTAACTCTTAAGTTTAAATGTCAAAATGCGTCGAGAACCAAATTCGTTAAGTTCAGAGGTGGTTGAAAACTGGGATACCACTTTTTGTTTTTGCTGATAGTTGAACAGTGCGGGCTCCATAATAACTAATCGTTGAAGCCATTTGTCTATCACCAAATGTGACATTCATTTATATAGTGATATGCCTATATTTGATAAACTTTACTGTTCTATGACCAAATGTTACACTTTACCTTGGCAAGCAAACTACATAGCTGCATACAGAACAAGTTTGTTTTCAGAATAAAATGCTGACCGAAAAACGAGATCTAATAATTAGATTATATTGTGCACATTTCTGACAAACCTCCACAATGTGTCTGGTTAGCCCATATTACTGAAGGTACCTTTTATATAAAGTCCTCTGTGTCTTCCCTGAAACAAAATTAAACTAATAACTCTTTAGAATGGCTTTTAATGCTGCAGACTGAAAAGCTTGTTGCGTTTGTACTGGATTTATTTCTTATAATTTGGCAAAACAGAGATGATTCTGCATACATTTAATCATAAAATTGCTTCTGAAGTTTCACTACTGAACAAAATTATATTGATTTACACTATTATAAAATATCCAATAACATTTGTATTAACTACACGTCTTTTTAAGTGGCCCAGTAAAATGTGGTAGAACGTAAATTTTATCCTGGACCGCTGAGCAGAACTACAGGACAAGCCACGCAAATTCACTTCAATCATAATGCCCCAGCAAATTTCCAAAAATACGAGTGGATGAATGCTTTCACTGAGAACTAGTTTCTTTCATCTATTGCATGGAGTAATGTACATCCGCAAATATTTAAACAAAAGGCAGCAGACAAGATAATGGTAGCTCATAGCTATATGTTTTGGCTAGGCACTTATAACCGTATAACCTACCAAAAGTACATGTAGTATTAGAATCCTGAAGCAAAGGCATCTTTTACGTTAAACAGAATTGATAATTAAAAACAATTATTTAGTTTTAATTTGTTCTTTTTTCTCGTTAATGGCTGAATAGCGCCCATTTTAGTCTTAAATCATTTAATCTATTTACCCTTTAAGAGGCTTACGTTTATGCACAGTTGTGCCCCTGCGACTGATTGGCAAGCAGATGTGCCCGTCTTATTTCTGTGTGCCCCAGTACGACAAATAGTCTAGAAACGTCACTCTTCTCACCTTGTCTGTGTGGATTTCTACAGAGTAGTAACCCATCCCAAAGGACTGGGTAGGTCAGCTGGTGTCTCCTATGGCTCTCAGTATGTCTAAAGCTAAGTCTGAAGCTGATTAGGGTTGCTTCCTGCTCTGCGCCCTGTGCTGCCGGTTAGGCCAAGTGACCCTGTGACCCTGAATTGGATTAAGTCGTTACAAAATGAATGAACTGAAGCCAGGGCTTATTGTACAAGTGCCAGGCTGCACAGCTAAGGTCTTGTGGCTTTGCCATCTCAGAAGAGTGAAGGTTGTTGTACCAGCAAAGTTGGACAAAGTAAATGAATACCCATGATTTTATGTAATTTTTACGTCTCCACAAACTTTTGGCTATCTAGTGTAAGTCTTGCAAAATGCATTTACTGGGGCTGCGTCCCAAACCGATGAGTATTTTGTGAATGATAACCGGAAACAAAATTAGGACTAAAGCATAGTTTGTGATTAGTCAGACCTCTGGTGCCCTCTAGTGGACGACTGATTAATTGCTATTTACTTAAACAAGCACATGTACAGTGGTGCTTGAAAGTTTGTGAACCCTTTAGAATTTTCTATATTTCTGCATAAATATTACCTAAAACATTGTCAGATTTTCACAGAAGTCCTAAAAGTAGATAAAGAGAACCCAGTTAAACAAATGAGGCAAAAATATTATATGTGGTAATTTATTTATTGAGGAAAATGATCCAATATTACATACTAGTGAGTGGCAAAAGTACGTGAACTTCTAGGATTAGCAGTTAATTTGAAGGTGAAATTAGAGTCAGGGGTGTTTTAATCAATGGGATGCCAATCAAGTGTGAGTGGGCACCCTGTGAACCCATGTGAGTCTTTGCTTTCAGTATCTGGTGTGACCCCCCTGTGCAGCAATAACTGCAACTAAATGTTTCCTGTAACAGTTGATCAGTCCTGCACACTGGCTTGGAGGAATTTTAGCCCATTCCTCCATACAGAACAGCTTCAGCTCTGGGATGTTGGTGGGTTTCCTCACATTAACTGCTCACTTCAGGTCCTTCCACAACATTTCGATTGGATTAAGGTCAGGACTTTGACTTGGCCATTCCAAAACATGAACTTTATTCTTCTTTAACCATTCTTTGGTAGAACGACTTGTGTGCTTAGGGTCGTTGTCTTGCTCTCTTGAGATTCAGTACCTGGACAGATGTCCTGACATTTTCCGTTAGAATTATCTGATGTAATTCAGAATTCATTGTTCCATCAGTGATGGCAAGCTGTCTTGGCCCAGATGCAGCAAAACAGGCCCCAACCATGATACTACCACCACCATGTTTCACAGATGGGATAAGGTTCGCCTTCTGGCTTGTCCATGTGATTTTTAGCAAACTGCAGACGAGCAGCAATGTTCTTTTTGGAGAGCAGTGGCTTTCTCCTTGCAACCCTGCCATGCACACCATTGTTGTTCAGTGTTCTTCTGATGGTGGTCTCATGAACATTAACATTAGCCAATGTGAGAGAGGCCTTCAGTTGCTTAGAAGTTACCCTGGGGTCCTTTGTGACCTCGCTAACTATTACACGCCTTGCTCTTGGAGTGATCTTTGTTGGTCAACCACTCCTGGGGAGGGTCACAATGGTCTTGAATTTCCTCCATTTGTACACAATCTGTCTGACTGTGGATTGGTGGAGTCCAAACTCTTTAGAGATGGTTTTGTAACCTTTTCCAGCCTGATGAGCATCAACAACTTTTTTTCTGAGGTCCTCAGAAATCTCCTTTGTTCGTTCCATGATACACTTCACATTGGATTTTCCTCAATAAATAAATGACCAAGTATAATATTTTTGTCTCATTTGTTTAACTGGGTTCTCTTTACCTACTTTTAGGAGTTTTGTGAAACTCTGATGATGTTTTTGGTCATATTTATGCAGAAATACAGAAAATTCTAAAGGGTTCACAAACTTTCAAGCACCACTGTACATGCAGTGACAGGTTATACACAGCGTGGTCTTCACCGCCACGCAAATGCGTGGTCCCCGAAGATCAGGAGGGCACTCTGTTGGCCACAAGCGGTATGCTGCATTAAACTAATAAACTAAACAAACGCATTCTGTCATTTTTTACACAGTAGAAATACTGTAACGCATTACTAACACATTAGCTAGCTAGCCAGGGCTCTTGAAAGCAACCACATCCTATTCCATAAAAATGTGGGACATAAATAAATAAAATAAACGAAGTCCAGTGCAGAAAGTTTGCCGGTGCTCACCAATTTATTTGCAGCAGCAATAAATGAAACGTCTGGGGTTGCAAATGTACCTGTGTTTCACTAAGTCTCAGGAAAGACTGATTGTCTTAATTTAGCTTAAAGTCTATAGGTCATTAAACATTGAGGACATAGTAGCTAAAGGGTTTTACTGAAGCCAAAACCAGGATGGTTCAGTTCTAAGTGCAGTAAGAAGCACTACAAGGTGGATGAAATGGCATTTTGGATTAAAATGATTGGACAAATGTTTCAAATGATTTTGACTTGTCATTGATTGTGGCTTCCATGCATATGACCAAATCCTCCCATGGTTTTACACACACACACTTGTCTCACTATCCTGGTGGTGATAGTGAAAAAGTTTTCCTCAATTGGGGACGGCCCAATTCCTCAAGCCACCCCCAATACTGCTGTGTACTCTGACATGATTCGCCAAAAACAGTCCTGAGTCAAGTCACACACACACCTTTTCTTGGGGCACTAGATTTGTTAAATCCTCCCCTGTTTTTTTACACACACACGTTTGTTTGGCTATACTTGTGAGGACTTTCCACTGACATGAAGGACAATTATGAAAGACTACTTTAGCTCATTAATGCTACACCTTCCCCTAACTCTAACCTTAACCTCAGTAACCTAAGTCTTTTGTCTTTTGTCTCTTTTCAAATAAAAGTTACCAAAAAAAGCGGTCACAATTCCAGGTTTTCCTATTCTCATAGGGACATTTGGTCCTTACTAGTATAGAAAGACGAGATACACACACATTGTGGTGCTGTGGTGGCCTAGCGGTACACACACACGTACACACACAGAACGAGAGAGAGAGAGAGAGAGAGAGCGCCCTCCTATGGTTCCTTCTGTGGTCATGAAGGAAATCTCAGTGGTGACCTTCATGTACCGACATCTTATAACACATGGACGCTATTTTAAGGGAATGTGATCTGACTCTTAACGATCCCAGCCTTCATCTATTCCAGTCGCGCGCGCCCGGGCTCCGCATCGCTTTGGCAGTGCGCGTGACCCCCGGAGAGAGTGGTGCGCGTGCACGATGCTGACGGCGCATCGTCCGTCTTCCCAGCAGACGTTCACAGCGCCAAAGATTTTCTTCATCCCCCAATAAAATCCTCGGTCGATGGGCGCTTGGGAAATAAAGTGCATCTTCAAATCACATCGCCGGGCGCGTGAAATGACGCGGTTTAACGGGAAGAACAACGAAGGCGGCATCGCGCTGCTGTCTGGACTGAGCCTTAGACAGCTTTAGAGAGATGCGCTACAGAACTGACTGAACACCTTTCCCTACGATTTCCCGTTAGTAGTACAAGCAAGGATGGGATACTCGGATACAACGGCTACACGCGATTTGCTGGGAAACAGGTCCCTGTGCTTTATATTCATCTGCGCTTTCGGCTTGGTGACGCTGCTACAGCAGATCCTTTACGGCAAGAACTATATACGGAGGTAAAACCGATATTCAGACATCATAGTAGTGCTAATGATATTGATTAGTAGGCTATAATGCATCCGTTAATTATACCTGCGACTAATCGATGATGGGTGTCATACCAGTTTTGTTGTGATGGGAGCGGAAAACAACAGCACATGACTCTTATTATTCGCACCTTCTCATTGTTGAAAGATCAGGAGGCGCGAGCTTCATAACACCACTCCCCAAATGCCATACACAGTCCCATTTGCCGACTGTCTATGCAGCGAGCTTTGGGTCCTTCTCTTTTTATTTCCCTGATTTGATTTCATTTATTTATTCTTTCTTTCTTTTACTCTACCGATCATACATCTTTACATTAAACTCGTGTCACTGCATTGTGAAACCTTTAGGACAGACCTTTGAGAGCATTTCTGTAAAAAACAAACAAACAAATGATGTCGGTGGAAAAATAGATGGTAAAGGACTGTGGTGTAGCCTGAGCTCTGCTCCCGCAATGAAGACATGCATCTGAATCACAGCAGAGCTTGATGATACACATTTTATAGGCTCCTCTCAAATTTCTACGGATATTCTCACTTGATTGAGAGAGCACATCACTGCCAGTGTGTCTTTGTGTGTCAGTGCAAAATGGCGCCTCTCAGATGGAGCCTCTGGTGCGTTATGATTTCTGCTTGCCAGCAGACGTCCATATGCTACATTTAAAGCACCTTACCCTCTAACGCCACAAGCACATGCAGAGTTCATGACATGTATTGTTTTATATGTGATACCTCCCCTGGCGGAAAATATGGAACCACCACATTTGGAGAATGTTCATTCAGCTTTTTAAAATAAACAAATCATGGATAAGACACCAAACAATATTTGTTTAATAGCTGAACATTCTGCCACGATGAGGTATATCTCAAACAAATGGAAGGTAAATTAATTTAATGATGGTGTACTTTTTCAAGTCAGTGATGAAACCAAAGATGAAGACAAAGGAAAAAATGGAATCACTCAGTGTTGAGGATAAACAAGGTAAAATGCAAATTAGTTTGCAGTTAAAAGGGTATGATGGCGTTTTACTGCCACTGGAAAAACATTTTTTTGGTTGGATTTTGAGAATAAACGCGTAATATTTTGGGAATAAACTGGTAATTTGAGAATAAAGTCATAGTATGACACATTGATTCATAAATGAAATAAAGCTGCATGGCATTGCATTGACAGGGTTAGTCATCATGTCATGTGTATGGAAGCGTATAATACAAATAACCACCCAAAGTTTTAGAATTTCGACTTTATTCTTGAAATAAAACCAAAAAATCTTTTAAACGATGCCGTAAACAAGAGTGCCTACAAATTGTAGCGAGTTGTTGGATTTGGCTAATGGAAAGAAACATGGCACCAACAAGACAGCTGTCAATAAAATCTTTGAAATTGACTTCAAGAAGGAAATCCAACACAAGGTGTGGCATAAGATGCCAGTTGTTCCCTGTCAGCAGTAGTGTCTACAATT
Organism: Ancistrus triradiatus; assembly: GCA_025084515.1. Taxonomy (NCBI): domain Eukaryota; kingdom Metazoa; phylum Chordata; class Actinopteri; order Siluriformes; family Loricariidae; genus Ancistrus; species Ancistrus triradiatus. Next base: position 17,991 of record JAJAGP010005029.1, on the reverse strand, counting down.
TGGTGCAAGTTTAACCCAAAATGGCAAAGTTACAGAAGGAAAACATAAGGGTCGACTTGGAAAAACTTAGAAAACTCAAAGCAGTATGCATTGAAAGTAGAAAAAAAGCATATCAAAAACAAAATGAAAAAAATGAAATGGGTGGAAACAAAGTCAATGCTTGTGATGGAACTGTCACAAGAAATGGGCTGAACGAAATGGGACATGGATATACAAAAGCCAAATGAAAACCAGCACTAATACCTAAACAGAAGGAAACAAGGTTATAGTGTGCTAAAGAGAAGCAATCATAGAGTGTGGATGAGTGGATGATATGATATTCAGCTTTTGGAACTTTTGTCTGGTGCCATTCTAATAAAATGCATAAAGATGACTGCCTGAAAAAAAAAAATCAAATTTCCCTCTCTCATTTATGAAAAGGGGTTGCATGTCAGGTACAGGACCATGGGAGATGGCAGTCATTACCTCAACAGTCAATGCCCAGGGGTATACAGTAATTGAAGTTAGGGACACTCATCAATAGAAAATAGGTTTGGTAATGAACTAATTTTCAGGATGATAATGAATCTTGGCACAGAGCAGAGTGTTGAATCATTTTCTTAATGTGTTGTTGTACCTCAACCATGGCAGGGATCTACAGTAAGCTTCTTCTTTTTATATTTATTTATTTATTTATTTTCTACCAAGGAGCACTAGTGCTGATTTAAAATGAACAGGAGCACACAAAAAATCTAGGCGAACAAACTTATTAACTTTTTAAAATGTATTTTTTTCTTTATTCCTCCAGATTAAGCATGACTAATAAAAAAAATCAGCAAAGGATGGGACTACAAAATTGAATGTTCCTTTTTATCAAGGCAGGGTGAGGAAATTATTTGACATTGCTCACTGCACATGTCACAGGTAGCATTATTGTATGTAGCTTTAATGAGATGACAGTTTCGGAGCTATTCTTACTGAAAAAAAAATTAAATACACAATTGTTTAAACATAAAACATTACAGATGATAAAAGTTAATTTGTAATAACTGAAATGTATTTTAAAATAGTTTGTACCTACATATGTATAACATTTAATTGCAGGATTTTGTGGAAGACTTGAAATTAAGTTATTAGTTATTATGATAAATGAAAATAAAATGATGTAATTATGTAAATGTACTTTTTAAAAATCAATTTTACATATTAGTACTTTGACGCTTGCTAGTATTAATTGATTCACTTTTGTCCAGTCACCAACTAAATGTGCTAAACCACAGATCTCATACAGAAGGGCTCACATTTTCTCTCATGTTTGTCCTCATATTAGTTTCTATGTAGCCTACATTATCTGTTCCTCTTATCGCATCTCGTTAAAAATGTGCGTGTTACGATGTTCCTCGAAAAAGAAGCCTTAAGCAAAGATTACAATTGCGATAAAGCGACAAAGACTAAAATCCAGACCCATAAAACTTTTGCTCTGACAGCTGAAGTACAAGTATATACTCGTGCAGTCTTAGGGTTCCATCGTCGGTTAATAAAGAACGCCCTACATAGGAAGCAGGCAGCAAGGGCACTCACTAGGTATTGAGACAGACCCGATGATTATTCGGTAACAGTGCTGGCCGCATTCGGGTCAGAATCTCGTCTCGCTCAAGTGAGGTACAAAAACAAACGCTCGCAAAAAGGCGACTGCGTGGAATTCTGACTCGGACATTTTAAAAAAATGATCACATTTACGACCATTTTGGTTGCAGTACAGAGCCCTGTTTCAAGAATTCAAGGCTCGAGGAGGACCGGTAAAGTCCTAATTATGATTTTTTTAAATCGACGATAATTATGTCCTTAACTTACACATGGAGCGATTTAAGAATTTTTCCCTGACTTGATCTAGATAATAATATGTAAAAATCATTAAAGAAAAATCAAGTAAAATCATTACATTTGTTTGAGGTTCACAAAGCCAGAAATGTTCAAACTATGAAACAAAAAATATTTGGTGTCATATCGGTGACTTATTTGCTAAGAAGTAATAATCTGGGATAAACATCCACAGTGCGTGGGAAGTGAAACCATAGTTTTTACCAGGAGTCAATGCACAAAATCCTGTGCAATCGTCATTGTCTTTACTTGGCCTTTGAAGACCGACAGTGTGTGTGTGTGTGTGTGTGTGTGTGTGTGTGTGTGTGTGTGTGTGTGTGTGTGTGTGTGTGTGAGACAAAGAGAAACGCTGAGGTAATTGCACGCATCCATCGTCTACACCATTGGTTTGTGGAAATATCCCACAAAGATATTGGTTTTGCCGTGTTCCTTCCAAGCCTACACGCTCTTCTTCTAAGAAGAATGTGTGATTATGGATAGTGTTTGTGTAAGCAGTATTCAGGCAAAATCAAGTGCTTGGGGACACTTCACAAACGAAAAAAGTCAGACGATGGCATATAAAAATACATATTGGGAGTGTGTTTGTGAGTGCCTGTGAAATCATTTCCCTGGTGTGGCTGTGTGTGTGAGAAGGTTTGAGTGATCAGACGAAAGTCATTAGGTTTTATCACTTCTGTTACATTATGCAGCAGGTCAAAATTGGTGCTATTTGGGCTGTCCTAAACCATAATGAAACTTCTCTTTTCAGCTTCACCAAGTGGAAAAATCCTTTATGTAACATTCACGCCAATAGTTAATTCAGGGTTCAGGGGTGTTAGGATAAAAGGATAAAAGTTTGTAGACTGGAACAGAATGGCGCACCAATGGCGCACCAGTATCGTGTAACCCTGTGTTGATGTTTAAATAAGAAATCAATTCAGAACTATAGAGGATAGAATTAGATGATATCCTGCCTTATGCGGGTCAGAAGATCAACTTACAAAAACCAGTTCTTTTTGATTGATTGCTTTAGGGCATCATAAACTAATTTGCATAAATTGAGAAGAATCTATGTACAAATCTCCACCCAAGACTGCAGTAACAGTCAGGCTTACCAACACATCATTCCATCTGGAGCTTGAATAATGGATAAACATCAACCCTGCCTACCTTCAGGTTATCATTAGCTGCTCAGGTCAGGTTTCACATCCTGCCAGATACCAGTGATTATGGCTGCTTTATCAGGTTTAGCAGACGTTAAATGGTACCATAAATTGAGTCCATAACACTAAAAGAAAACCATTTTTCTTATTAACTTAGTGTAAATGAAATTAAAATTTATAATGTAGTGTACTGTCAATGTACACTCACTAGCCACTATATTAGGTACACCTGTTCAACATCTAATCAGCCAATCACATGGCAGCAACTCAATGCATTTAGGCATGTACATATGATCAAGACATCCTGTTAAAGTTCATAGCGACCATCAGAATGGGGAAAACATGTGATTTAAGACTTTGAACATGGCATGACGTGGCATTTCAGATATCTGCTGGGATTTTTATGCATAGCCATCTCTAGGGTTTATAGTGAATGGTCCATAAAAGAGAAAATATCCAGCTGTCTGAGCGAAAATGCCTTATTGATGTCAGAGGTCAGAGGAGAATGGCCAGACTGGTTCGATAGAAAGGAAACAGCAACTCAAATAACCACTCATTACAACCGAGCATCTCTGAAAGCACAAAGTACCCAACCTTGAATCAGATGGACTACAGAAACATAAGATCACACCGGGTGTCACTCATGTTATTCAAGGACAAGCAACTGAGGCTACAGTTCACACTGGCTCACCAAAATTCTACAGTAGAAGATTGAAAAACGTTGCCTGGTCTGATGAGTCTTGATTTCTCTGATGAGTCAGAATTTGGCACAAACACCGTGAAAGCCTGGATCTGTCCTGCCCTGTATCAACAGTTCAAGCTTGCGGTGGTGTAATGGTCTGGGGAATATTTTCTTGGCACACTTTGGGCTCCTTAATACCATTGAGCATTGTTTAAACAACACAGCCTACCTGAGTATTGTTGCTGACCATGTCCTTCCCTCTATGACCACTGTGTATCATCTTCTACATGTCACAAAGCTCAAATTATCTCAAACTGTTTTGTTGAATAGGACAATGAGTTCACTGTACTGAAATGGCCTCCACTGTCAGCAGATTTCAATCCAATAGAGCACCTTTGGAATGTGATGGAACAAGAGATTCACATCATAGATCTGCAGTTTACAAATCTGCAGAACTTGCATGATGTTATCATCCCATCCCATATCAACCCAGTACTAGCAATGTGTACATAATAAAGTGGCCAATGAGTGTACATATAAACCCAAAGCTTGCATTTTAATAGGGCTTGTAACTAAACCAAATGAACATGTTTGTCTTAAGATCAGCATTTTGAGTCTCATTATTATATACTGCCCTTTTTCTTTATATTGATAGTGTCTCTAGTGGACTTGCACTGTTTGTTTGTAAAAGTGGGTACAACGAAACAATCAAATGACTGAATATCAGTCGAATCCAGGTAAAAGTGGTTGCAATTACAAGAATCCAAGACATATAGAACTTATTGACAATTCTACTTAGACTTCAGGAGTCCCACTTTTGATAACACATATCTCAGTATAATGACCTACATTTTGAAAGGAGGGTTAACATAGACCATGCTATTTTAAGGCAGCAATGTTCCTGATTCGTTCTATGGTGTTACGGTACACAAATGTAAAATGTTGACTTTTTGATTTAATGTTTCTTTTAAACGTAGTCATCATTGAGCTTTCTGAGCCATGTAGGGCTACTAGTGGGTCATTATACCATTATTAAATGGTAGAATTTAATAACAGTTATACCATTGTTTTTAAAGTGTTGCCAACATACAATTTAGAAGCATCCAAATGATCCAGTCAAAGCTGTAGTACCGGTAACTTCCCTCTATTAACATGAATAGGCATAGGCTTGCCAAACTTGCAAGTGGACACACAGAAAGCAGGAAACACAATGAGGGCTGAATATAATACCGCTGTTAAGTATTCTTACATAACTCCCCTTGTATAAAGCATCTGTGCTCTACAGAATGTGTAGTGTCATCATCTACTGAAGATTCGAGATCCCAGAATTCTGTATCCTAACTCTATAAATTCGCATCCAGAATGTGAGATGACATTATGGGATAACTCCTACAATAGTTACATTTCAATATCGCGAATGAATGCTGTTTCCCAAATGACATCATGCCTTTAGAATATACATTCTATTACTTTTCACACAGAGCTGATGAATCATTGATGATGGTATTTTTATCAGCTGAGATGTTCCCACTTGATTTCTGTCTTACATAAGATAAACTCTATCATTATGTATGGTTTAAAAGGTGCATTGGGTAGAATTTGGCCTTAGTGTATAGCAGGTGAACTGAAAGAACATTTTGGAATGGGTTTAACTCTTACTGCCACCCCCATCTTTGTACATTTACCTGGAACCCTGCATATACTGGTACATGTGGAGATCATTCAAAAGGATGAACAGGATCTAAACAAGCAATCCAACCCAGACCTGTGGGCTTTATTCTTATTCATAGTGCTTTAAATACATTATTCCAAGAACTTGTGTTTTTGTTAATTTTCTTCAGATATTTCCATGCATTATTTGTATAGTAGGGATAATAAAAAGTGACCAGTGCACCTTTAGAAACCTGTGTGATTGCTGTTTGACACTAATCAGTTCACCTGTGATCTCGTCACATGTAACTAGATGTCATTTAAATGTGTTTTCACTCCTATTAGATGCCAGTTTTCAACCTTAAATGCACTGCCTCATTTTCTCACTAGTGCGCAACAGTTTACCCGCCTCAAAGGAGAGGAGGTGGGCAACTGGAGTGGCCTCGTTAGTTACCCTGATGATGGAGGGATGAAGCAGCCTGCCAGAATTGGGAGGAAAAGGTACAATGCTGCACTGAATCCATCCAACCCAGAGAGAGAGAGAGAGAGAGAAAGACATTGTGAAAGCGAATACCTGTCTCCCTCATGTATGTTTGGACTTATCATTAATGCTGTAAACACAGTTGACCAGTTTGCTTATAACACAGCCAAATTCAATTTGTACAAATTTGAGGTGGTCCAAGTGAAAGTGGAGGTACATGATGAAAGAAAGAAAAAAAGTAGAGAAAGAGGAAAGTTTAAGGGGTCAGAGTTGATTTAACCCTGCTTGTATTAGTAGTAAATTTGAAAATAGAAAGTACAAGGAATAAATATTCTTAGTTCAATAACAATGTGTTGTAATGTTTATCCCTGTTGTTGAACATCCATAATAATAATAATAATAATAATAATAATAATAATAATAATAATAATACAGTGGGACCTCGGTTCTTGTCGTTAATTTGTTCCTGAAGGCTTGAGAACCATAAACGAGTACCAAGCTAATTTTTCCCATAAGGAATAATGTAAATTCCATTAATCCTTTCCAGACCCCCAGAAAATCCACACTGTATAAGGCATTATATGCTTTAATGGAACTGTATTGTACAGGTGCTCCCTGATTGGCAAAGGGGATACATTCTGACAACTTTAAGTCATAAGTTAAATCTAACATGAACTGGTGAGTTTATTGAATGTTTGGTAGAGCGGTCTATACTGTTTCATAGCCTATGATAAGTAATTGCTAGCAATGCTAAGCAAGTTAATGTTTACACTTGCATTAACCTACAGTTGGCCAAAACCATTAACACAAAGCTTCTTTCATAATAAAATGTTGAAAAATCTCATGTAATTTAGTGAGTAATTTATTGAAAGTGAAAGTAAATGCAAAACACTTACTCTACTCGTGAACTCAGGGCTTACATAGCTGCTAAGCTAACTGTAGCCTGTGCTCTAGAGGCTTCAGGCCCTGTTTTGCTTTTGGTGCGCTTATTTGCACTAGTAATAAAGTACTGTAGATGTGAAAATAAAGAAAAACACAATAAACACAGTGCAGATCTTCACGGAACAAAGGTTATTATGAACCTGAATCACTGTATACTGAATCATGGATCATGAATTGTGAATCGAGTTTCAGCTGAAATGAGTCATATGGCTTGACTCATGCAAGTTTAAGGAAGTGCACCGAGTACCAAGCAAACAACGAGAACTGAGACAAATTTTTCTAGTCAAAATGGGCTGAGACCCGAATTTGACGAGTTCCGAGGTGGTCGAGAATCAAGGTACCACTGTAATAATAATAATAGCTCCATAAATACATTTGCATTTAATCATTTGGCCTAAACTCTTATAAAATGTGCAAATGCTTGAAGGTGCCATGTGATGCAAATACTCGATGATATGTAAGTATTCATTACCAGCCAGATTAGAAACTAATGCTACTCGGAAACTAACAAGTTCTCAGTTTGATGCTAAGGTCACATATATTGTATTAACTAGTGTTGTAGTCAAGACCAAGACCCGGACACACACAGTCTAAGACTAAGACGGGGAGTGGCAGAGACCGAGTCAAGATTGAGACCAGATTACATTTTTTTTCATCATACAGGAATAAAAACAAGAAAATGGAAAACAATTAATTAGTTTGTAATTCACTTTTCTTGACTTATTATTATTCATTATACATAATATATATTAATAAAAATAGTACACTTCGTCATATATTTTGTAAAATATAACATTGAATAATATACAGCCTAACATTATTTTCGTATTATAGTCTTAGTCAAACTAAGGCAAATGTAACTTTTAGAAGCAAATGGTGGTGATGATTCTGTGTCCCTTCTTCTCTCCAGCTTAATCAGAAGTAGCCACATGAAGTCAACTGAATATAGCCAAGAACATCCATTCCATCCATTTTTTATTGTTAGAAATGAAAACATAATAATATTTCATTCTGCCCTCAAAACTAAAAACTGTCCTTAACTATGTATTGGTGAGTGGGTAAAATGCACACTTGCAATCTTCACATCAGACTATTCAAAATAAAGTTGTTCATCGATTGGATACTGAACGAAAAGAGCAGTAACTTTTTTTTCCATGTTAGCATTTAGTTATTTATCCATGTAGAGAAGGACTTATGTATTCTTTTTAGATTGCTGATATAAAATAACAACTAGAAAAAAATCAGTTTATAATTAATGCTATCTCAGACAGATGCATCTCGGGTCTCGACAAAAATTTTCGTGTCCACCTTATTCCCAAAACCAAGCCATGACCAAGGCAATGTCACCAAATGAGGTTTAGACCGAGATGAGAATGAGACCCCGCTTTTATGTTCTCAAGACCGACGCTGGACTTGAATACTACAACAGTAGTAATAACAATTCTATGAGGTTAAGGATAAAATTGACAAAAATATACAAATTGACAAAAAAATAAAGCATACAGACAGAAATGTTGGATTGCTGCAAAACCTGACATGCAGTTATGTCTCATGCAGATATTTTAATGATTACAGTTGTGGTCTGATTACATGCGTTTACATGCATTTAACAATCCGATCACAGTCGGATTTCTGCAGTTATCTGATTGTTCAGGTGGTCATGCATACAGCATACTCCGATCTAGAAATCAGATTAAGAAGTCCGATAACGAGAGCTGGATTTTACCCAAGAAATGCAATGCTCAGTGCATTTATACCAGTTACCCTATTATAATCGGTGTTTTCAGTCTGCGTATGTGCACCAACGTTCCCCCACGATTGCCAGGTCTGCATATTTCTAAAGACTTGGCTTTATTTGCCCTCTTCTTCCACTGACTTTAGTCCACTGACTGGATCTGGCAACTGCGGAATTCAACATGCCACAGAATTAAAGGCAGCGAAGTGGCTATCGAACACTGGGGAAACTCAAGAAAATACATAATTTGATTATTTAATATTGAAGTTTGAAATTTATGTCACATATTCCTCTATGAGATTATGGACTGGTTGCAAAGTAGAAATCCAATTAGTATCTGAGTCATGTAAACCCAGAGCTTCCCCATTATCGAATTACTCAAGTGCATCTTTACTCGTTGATCGGATTACTGACAAAATCTGATTTTCTGCAGTTATCGGGTTATTAAGTGCTTGTAAACGCACTCACTGTTCCATTTTCAGTAAATATTGCGCCATTATGACCTGAATAGAACATGAGGGCTAATTTGACTTGAATCTTCATGAAGAAAGATCTTGCTGCCAGCCCTGTGGACTGATAATCTAAAACCCAGGATGAAAGTATAGCTATAAAATGTAGGTGAAAAGTCCGCTGGTGGTCATGTAATAAACAATTATTTCCCCATGTGTTCTATGTTACCTAACATTTCCTGGAACAAACTTACATTTACCATGCTAACAAGTTTCTTCAGCTGTATAACTATCATTAACCCTAAGATCCAATTTGTTGTATACAACTTGTAACGAAGTGCAGAACAGACCTTATGTAATTGATCTAAACAAAAATGAAGCAAATTAGGAATGGCTATTGATTAACACTTAATAATTTCTACACCTTCACTCCATTAATCAGTATTCTTACATAATGTTTCTGATTTTGCCAAAAATAGGGCATGGTATTTGGGGCTGCAGCTAGACTTCTCTTATCTAATGATGCTAACTGCCACCTGTCTGCATGTTGACAGATGTGTCCGTCAGAATTTTCGGCGCTCAGAGAGCTCCGTAGTTTTTGTGCCCTGCCTAGCCAGTATTAAGAAGAATAAAAAAGAAAAGAGAAGGTAGGCCATTGATTATGATGGCTTCTTCAATCAGTTTCTCTCTTTCTTGCCAAATGCCCCCTTCCCTTTTCCACATTTTTGGGAATGATGTCTGTCCCTTTATCCATCTGATTTGAGAGGGTGCATACGACCATCGCCCTCCACTTCTTGGTCTGCTTGTGCATGTTGTCTGGATCCCCCCACCCCCACCTCCACCCCTACCTGTGCCTTCTGACTTCATCTCCTGCATCACCCCTGCCCTGAGGCTGGGAGTCCTCTTTCTGTTCCTCTAGGTGTCTTGCTGCTCATGTCCAAAACCCCACCGACAGGTGGGATACGACCACAGCGCACTTTTGTGTTGAGTGTGTATGCGTGTTGTCACTTCTGCCTAAACTCTTCAGTCTCCTCTTCTGCATTGTCATCTTGTCTATAACTGGGCTTGTGCTTAAGTTTTCATTTTGTCTTTTAAATCTGTACTGTGTACAAGCGTTTCTCATAATGGGTGTGGCCGTACATGCCCACACTGCTTCATTGTGCACCTACCTAGGCTACAGCACAGTCACATGTTCATAATTTCAAAGTTCACATGTTCATAAGGTCAGAGATGTATGGACTCGATTTTTTTTGTGTTGTGTGTGTCTTTTGCTTTAGTGTCTTGTTTTTTCTCATATTTCTTCGGTTGCTTTTTGTGAATTTCTGTTCGTCTCTGTAGCAGTCTTGGATTTTTTTTATTTGCTTGTGTCTGTCATTTAAGATCTACCACCATGATGACAATTTTGTTCTGAGGTCATGAAAACCTTTCTTCACATTACATTCGTGGGATAATAAAGCTAACTAGTAAACGCATAAGCTGTGTTATCATCGCTAATGCTCCTATTTGTACCTACTGAAGTATAAATCAGTCTTTATTCAGTTAAAGTTCTAAAGTACAGTGGTACCTCGGTTCTCAACAACTATGGAACTCGTCAAATTTGGTTCTCGACGCACTTTGACTAGAAAAATTCGTCTCGGTCCTCGCCTGTTTGTCAGTACTCGGTCCACTTGCTTAAACTTATGAGTTTGCAAGTCGAACCTCGATTACATCTACATTTACTGTATTCTTAGTGCAAATAAGTATCCATGGGTCCTAAAAAGGTTACTTATAAAAGGTCCTAAAAGGAAACCAAAATAATAATTGAATGCTCCACAACACAGAGTAAGTGTTTTGCACTTTCAATCCATTACTCACTAAATTAGAAGAGGTTTCACAACACTTTATTATAAAATAAAGGTTGTGTTTTGTCCATCTGTAGGTTAATGCAGGTGTTTTAGCCATTACTTATCATTGCTTATGATGAGGCGGAATCTCCATCTACAGGCGACATAATGTAACTACAGTCATTTAAGGTGGACAAGAATAAGCGAATAAGAAGACAACGTCGGCCTCGTTTCTGCTATGATACACCAAAACACTGGTTAAACTCCTCGGGTTAATGTTACATTTAACTTATGATGGATTTGTCAGAGCATATCCCCACCGAAAATCAGGGAGCACCGGTACAATACAACTCCATTAATGCATATACATTAATGGGGGTTTGGAACGGATTCATTCAATTTACATTATTCCATACGGAAATGTGCTTGGTACTCGTCGTTTTCGGTTCATGCCTTCTGGAACGAATTAACTACGAAAACCGAGATACCACTGTACTACAACAGAGTAATGATAATTTATCCTTATTAAGTGCACCACTCTCTCGATCTGACTATATAAATGTCGACTACATAGCACTATCCTGACATTTTGGCTCTAAATTTCATGATTATTGCCAGTTTGGCATGGACTTACGTACAGTGAGGCCCTAATGTATTACATTAGCCCATTTAAAACTATTTTATATCGAAAGAACAGGCACTAATATTGTATTCTAGAAGTTATGAGGGAGACACAGAGTGTGAGAAGACAGTGGTTCAAAGTTCCTGCTGAAGTGCTGCCAAAATATTGTTAAATTAATGTTGAATATTCTTGCGTTTGTTTTTATAATTAAGCCACACTTACAAACAACTCTGTGCCATAATGTGTCTCAGACCATCTTGCTGTGAAGGAACTTCTCTGAGCTATGTCTCCTCTTAACCACATTGAAAACATATTTAGACATAATTTGTGTGAATGTGTTCCTACTAAAGAAGACAAGTCATAAAATCCAGAAGGAAGCAACAATACTGACAACATCTCTGGGTCTGACAATAGGGTGTATTTATGTTTGTGTATATGATCAAGCTTTAGTGTAGTTTAGTGTAGCTGCTGTATGACTGTTTTTATCCTACCAGGTACCTGGAGACTTCCAATGGACCCCTATTGTATAACTCCACCACTTGCAGAGAACTACGGCAAGAAATCATAGATGTCAAAGTACTATCCATGTGAGTGTCTCTGTCTGTCTTCTTCTCTGTCACACACACTCTGGATTCTGTAACTAATATCTAACTATTTCTGTAACTAAGGTCTGTCTATTATATTCCAAAAAATGAATGTTTTGTGGTATAAGTTCATAATAGTTAATAAGTGATAATTACGTACAGCTATTATACTCATATTTAGAGTCAGAGTTTAAACACTCCTGATGCCAAACTCTACATTCCAAATGAGAAGAGGTTAGTACAGGTTCTTCACTGATTTTTCAGTGCCCTGATTTGCTCATTTCTACTAGTCAAATAATAAAAATAAAGGCCAACTGCTGACTCTACTGTCCTTATAAACACAATTTCAAACAAATCATAACAGGTTGCATCATGGAAAATACAGGCATTGTAGTCCAGGCACCTTCATTAGAAACAAATGTGGATAGTGTGGATGTAATCTTGTGGATTAGTCTTTCGCCGTCTTCAATATTCTATATTAAAAACTTCCCAGCTGTTTGTTTTTGTTTTTACATGCTAATTTTAAAAATGGTCGGTACTTCCATTCCATGGAATACCATATGGTATTCAATGGAATACCGAATTCCATAATGTCATTCTATTCCACTTTTTAGGCTCTAATAAGTATCAAAATTTGTCAAAACTAAGACATCATTAAAACCGGCTGCTGTGTTTTTTAACCCAATTAAACAAATGACACAACAATATTGAACTTGGTCCTTTATTTATTGAGGAAAATGATACAGTTTTACATATCTGTAAGTGGCAAAAGTATGAGAAACTTGGCTTACAATATCTGTCGCATGACTGACTTTCTCTTGAGACTTAGTTCATGGACAGATATCCAGACATTTTCCTGATATACTGATATAATTCAGAATTCATTGTCACACCTATCATGGCAAGCTGTCCTGGCCCAGATGTACGAAAACAGGCCAAAACCAGATACTACCACCACCATATTTCACAGATGGGATAAGGTTTTTTATGCTGGAATGCTTTGTTTTCCTATTTCCATAATGCAAACAAAAAAGTATTATTTTTAAATTTGTATCTAATTGAATGAGACGAGCTGTGGGGGGTGGGCTCCTTGGGGGTGTGCCACAGTGCTTAGCATTGTTGCCTCACAGCTCCGGTTCGATTCCCAACACAGATACACACAATGAATTATCACCTGAACTTGTTTACGAGAGGATGATATGATGAGGATAAATGAGGTGGGTATTTCTTTAAATAATCTGTTACGCAGAAGAATTCTAACCATAGAAAATCCTGTATCCGATAAAATTTCTAATCAGACTGTACGACTATCTGAGGCTTGACTATGGCAGGCTTGAAATGTTTTTCTGGAGGAAGCTGTGTTTATGCAGTCAACAGTCTGGATGAATGAAGAGTTTTGAATAATTATCTGTTCAAACAAATGAACGACAGTGACTTCTTACAATAATGTAGCTAAGAATATTGCAGGATCTAAACTTTGTCCCTCTGTTTAGTATGTACCATTAATCTGAAGCACATTTTGCTGAGCCTGCCACAATTTTTACTTCTTCAAAACACAAATACAGCGATAGAAAACTGGTAATGCTTGCACTACATGGAGTTCCCTCAAGATTTACAAAGCTGTTTGAACAATGAATGAGTAAATTTCTGAAAGAGGTTCCAAGCTTATAAGAAGTGGAAGAATGTGATTTGAATGGGTCCCTATGTAGTGCATTAAAACATCAAAATGACCATATATGCTGCAGGAACACGCACACACACGCACACACACACACACACACACACACACACACACACACACACACACACACACACACACACACACACACACACACACACATTTTCTTTCTTTCTATGTGGTGACTTTCCATTGACATCATGTCACTGTAGCTAATTAATGCTACACCTGACTCTAAACTTAATCTCAATAACCTAAAGGAAAGCTTTTGGCTCTTTTGGTTTTCAAATCAATGGTTTTGTAATAAAAAAAGCAGTTTTCCCTGTGGGGACCTGACTAATGTCACCACAAGGTAAAAAAGATAAAAATGGTTTTAGACCTCACACTGATGTATAAACTTGAGACCACCTGCCAACACACAGCCCTCTTCAAAGGGAATCACATTGCCAATTTTTCGATTTGAGAATGTCAGTGAAGGACAGTTATTGTTAGACCTGCTATATCTGTTCTGCAACGGACTCTCTCTTGTTCATCCTCTTCTTCTGTCTTCCCCTCCTGTTCTTTCTCTCCTCATTAAGTTTATAAATAGAATTTATGTTCTGGAGAATACTGTATAGTGTGTGTGTGTGTGTGTGTGTGTGTGTGTAATGTGTGACTGTTAGGGTAAAGACATCTGAGTTGTTTGAAAGATGGAGAAATCTACAGACTTGTACATGGGAGCAGACCAAGGAGGAGACAGGCAACTTTAAGTGAGAACACCCACATGCACACTGTCTGTCTCCTTCTATATAACTGTATATATGTACGACATGTTTTCACTTTCAGTTTTAAAAAATGTGTGCTGCAGTTGTATTAAACAAAGATGACTATAGAATGGTTGATAATTATGGTGAATTACTGTGTGCAACAGAATCTTGCAGGGGACCATATTCAAATATTGTGCCTTTAGGTGAGGATTATGTCCTGACTCCTTACAAAGCTGCAGTATCTTTCATTTTCACCCAAAGGCTGTTATGGAATGGAAGGGTTTTGGACTCAAATGCAGAGCAAAAAGATCCTTGCTCTGGATACTATTGGGCTCTGGAAGGAGTGGCGAGTTTTGTGGGGGATTGATACTAGTAATAATAAAAGTAACGTATGTGTGTGTGTGTATGTGTGTGTGTGTGTGTGAGTGATAGACAGAGGAATGAACACCCAATGAAATGCCAAAATATGTTAAGAGGAAAACACAAAACTTCCCCAACCATAAAATACTCCTTTGAGTTTTACACAGTATTCCATCTTTTTCACTTTCCTGCTTTCAGCTTCTTTTCTCAGTACTCACTCTTTAGGTCTCAGGGCTTTTGAAGTTTTCTTACCTCCTTCACAAACTTAGTTGACCTGTTACTTAGATACAGTCATATGTGCTTTCTCAGTTTATCCTTTCAGGTTTTACTTGTTCAAGTTTTCAGATTTTGTTTTCCCTTTGCAGAATTATTTCTGTTTCCTTTTCTTTCTTCTTTGAGAGATAGCTACATTTTTTTCTCCATAAAGAGAAGTGCCTTAGCAGACGATAATCATTTCCCCTTTACATAATTGTAACAGTGAAGTGAACCATTGTCTGGCCTCAAAACTCCTACCCTGCAGCTGTCAGTAATTCACTGTGATCAGCACCATTGTGCCATTTTTGTTGATGATAGTTCTACCTTTAATACCATTATAAAGAAATGTGTTTAAAAAAACACCCTTATCCGGAGCGACATACAATTGATACAATCTTACAAACCAAGCATTTGTGGGTTATCGGCCTTGCTCAAGAACCCAACAGTGGCAGAGGTGAGATTTGAACCCTGAAACTTCTGATCCAAAGTCCAGTACCTTAACCACTACTTAAAATTGTTTTACATCTAGAGATGCCTTGAATGTTTTACAATCCAGAGAAGTCTTCATATGATACAGTGCTACAGGGAGCAGTTCAAGGTATTAAGGGTTGGGGGTTTGCATAAAAACTAAACAGTAGCAGTTTGACAGGGGGACTTGAATCCTTAGCCTTCGCGTTAGTAGTCCTGGACCCTACACCAGCTTGCCACCATTTTGCCACATGTTGTAACTTTGAAAATGAAAGTTTGTGTGGGAAATGTATTTCAGATTGACCTGAACCATTCCCTATTACTTTTCAAAATAAATTTAATGTTTTTTCTACTAACCTGTTCAACCCTTATACTGATTGGTCTATGCTTTTAACTCTCATAAACCTTTTCCTGTAGGGTGTCTCCTGTCACGGTGTTGTAACGCGCACACCCCTCTTTTCTGTTTACGACACGGAGAAACACACCATCCGGTACAAAGCTTCGCTATGAGGTTGACACCAGTGGCATCTTACATATAAGCCCTGAGATATTCAAAATGTTTCCTGAGGTTTGTGTACACACAGTTATACACTTCTAAAACTTAGCAGTCATGACCCAGTTTGGAGTAACCATCAGACAGCAGCAGTTTTTTCAGGATTTCAGTGTTAGAATCGTCAGCGTTAGAATGTGCAAATGACTCGTGTGTCTGCACCTTTTGGCCCTGTAGGACATGCCTTACTCTAAATCACAGTTTAAGAAGTGTGCAGTCATTGGAAATGGAGGGATCATTAAAAACAGCAAATGTGGGAGTGAGATCGACTCGTCTGACTTTGTCTTCAGGTAAGGATCATATATCTGAATCACTGTGACTTGTTTATGAGCCATTTTCTCTTTTTTATCTTGTATTGCTGTGACAGTGTTTTTTAGGGGTCAGTGTCCATTTAACGTTTTTTGCATGAGTGTTTGTCCTTTTTAGAGAGTAATACATTAGGAAGTGTGGCACCTCATGGAGCTGACTAAAACCCCATTTACACAAGGTCATTTCATGCACCTTTAGTATCACGATTTTATCCGGATCCGACTAAGGTTGATGAGTGTTTGATTGCTCTGATGCTCGACATCATTCATGCGGCGTGTTAATTTGTAGCTATTAGCTGTTAGTTGATCAAGTATCACACGTACATTCTGAAGGCTAGTGATTGAACTTTGATTGTAGAAAGTCTGGATGCCACAGGCATAGATCGTGATGCCCCTCCTTCAGTAGCACGACCACAGCAGGGCAAGAGGGTGAAGGTTTGGCGACAAAGCTAAGACTTGCCCACAAAAGCACCACTCCTTACCTGTTCATATGTCAATGTGTCAGGTTTACCCTCCTCAATGGAACACCCAGTGAGCAGCCTGTTCAAAGAGCTGTGGTGATAAGTGACTATCCTCAGACATGTGAATTTAGCTGCTCCTTTAGGGACAACAACAGATCTAGTTAACAGTAAGAGCCAAGGCGCCAGACATTACAGGGAGCCTTAGAGAGCTACATAGTCATAGATTTTCTAGGATAGTTGTTCATGTGGGAGCTTATGTGCTCTGGCCCTATTCCAGTGTTTCTCAATCCTGGTCCTGGAGCCCCACTGCTCTGCACGTTTTAGTGTTTTCCTTCCTCCCAGCACACCTGATCCAATTACTAAGCTCTTTAACAAGCCCATTACTGAAAGTGAGTACAAAGTGGGTGTGTTTAAACAGGAAAAGCACTTAACCGTGCAGAGCAGTGGGGCTCCAGGACCAGGACTGAGAAACACTGCCCTATTCTAATATGACAACGTGACTCAGCAGGTTATGGTCATTGAACTACTGGCTGTTTAAGTGGTTCTCTGAAAACAATGTGGTTTTTAGACAATTTGGTAATAGTCTTCTAGTAGCCATATGTTATCACCCAGAACACACTATTGAGACTGTGTGTGTCATTCAAAAATATAAACACGCTCAAAAAGTTTGTTTTAATGAGCCATTGTTATAAACTCAAATAGCTCTCATATAAATAATTTAAAAAACTAAGATTATTTAACAATACATCGCTTGCAACTGAAACAGTTATGGTAAATGACATTATAACTGATAATTGTTTACCTTCTCTTTGTCTCACTGAAACGGACTAGACTGATAACTATTTAGTTGAATAAATATGTTTACCCAGACCACATCAGAGAGCCCTAACTCCCCTCCAGCCCTCCTGTTTACTGAGGATGCCATGCCACAAAACTGTTAAATGCTGGAGGACACGAGAATCTACAGTGATTCTGTTTACTAGACTAAATAATGCCAATAGATATCTGTGTATGAAAACTATAATGTATTATTTAGCTATTTTTTTAGTTAGTATTTTTTTCTTACATATAAAATCTAGGCTCACCAACAAGGTTTGGTCCCCTTTTGAGTCTTGGTCCTCCCAAGGTTTCTTACTCATCAAATTAAGGGAGTTTTACCTTGCCATTGTCATTATAGGCTTGGTCAATTGGGGCT
>JAJAGP010005028.1:0-39054 GCA_025084515.1 Ancistrus triradiatus | reverse complement strand
TCTGTTAGCACCACAACCTTCATTTCCTCAGATTTCTCTGTTAGCACTACAGCCTTCCTTTCCTCAGCTTTCACTTTTGGCACAACACCCTTCATTAGCTCAGCTTTCTCTGTTAGCACTACAGTCTTTGTTACTTCAGCTTTCTCAGTTAACGCCACAGCCTTCATTAGTTCATCTCTGTAGCATTACAACCTTCATTACCTCAGCTTTCTCTGTGAACACCACAGCCTTCATTAGCTCAACTCTCTGTTAGCACCACAACCTTCATTACCTCAGCTTTCTCTGTTAGCACCATAGCCTTCATTATCTCTCCTTTATCAGTTAGCACCACAACCTTCATTTCCTCAGCTTTCACTTTTGGCACAACACCCTTCATTAGCTCAGCTTTCTCTGTTAGCACTACAGTCTTTGTTACTACAGATTTCTCTATTAACACCACAGCTTTCATTAACTCAACTCTGTTAGCACCATAGCCTTTCATAGCTCAGCTTTCACTTTTGGCACAACACCCTTCATTAACTCAGCTCTCTGTAGCACCGCATCCTTTATTAGCTCAGCTTTCTCTGTTAGCACTAGTCTTTGTTACTTCAGCTTTCTCAGATAGCACCACAGCTTTCATTAGCTCAGCTTTCTCTTTTAGCATCCCAGCCTTTGTTACCTCAGCTTTCTGTTAACACCACAGCCTTCATTAGCTCAGCTTTCTCTGTTAACAATACAGCTTTCGTTACATCAACTTACTCCATTTAGCCCCAGCCTTCATTACCTCAGTTTTCACTGTGGCACCACAGCCTTCCTTAGCTCAGCTTTCTGTTAGGATCACAGCCTTTGTTAGCTCAGCTCTCTCTGTTAGCATCACAGCCTTTGATACCAAAACAACTGTTAGCAAAACAACTTTCATTAGCTTATCTTGCTCAGTTAGCATCACTGCCATCATTAGCTCATCTCATGCTTTTAGGTCTTTACAGAAATAGGGGGATGGAGAGGTTTCTTTCTAAGATTCCGCTTTTCACTCATCATTGTTATTCTATTTTGTAACCAAAAACACCATCTTAAATTCAATATAATGACAAAATAGTTCCTACTTTTGGTCCCCACTGTACATAATAGCCTCTATTAGGGCTGGGCGGTATACCGGTTCAACCTGTACACTTGTGTTAATTTCCTACATCACCAAACAGCATGATGGGTAAAGCTCGCTAGCCGAGTAGCATAACGTACATCACAGCCTAGACTCAGTCTGTTAACAGCTGGGAAAGGCTCCGTCAGATTACAGAACAGAACACAGAACTGGATTATAAAGTGAGATCGGAGCTGCAAAGAAGAACCACATTATGAATGCAGTAACTTTTGAGACTGGTTCAGAGTAATGACTAACTCACTGAATTTGGGGTACGTCTTACCGGAGCGAAAGTACATCAGCCAAAAATAGGCACCTCTCTCTTTTAAGCTCTGTCTTTAAGAAGTTGCAGATCTGTCTCATGCATTCTGATTTTTGTAATTTTGTGGAGTAAACCTTATAGTAATTAAAGCCTTCATTATATACATATATAAAATGGATTCGGCCGGTTTTAGCGTGACCGGCTTCAGGTGGTCTCGTAACCGATTCTGTGCCGGTCAACAACATGAACAGCACAGTGCTTTCACTAACTTTAATTCATACTTGAGTTCAGGTCAGTTCATAATTCAAAGCTTCAGGCACTCGATGGTTTGTTTGTTTACATGATGGAGGAAGAAGCGTTATACATTTCGGCTGTGTTGAGTGCTACTTAGCTAGTCAACTAAGCAGTCTCTCTAAATACCGCATTACTGATTGATGGACTAGGGACACTACTAAGGGCTTTGTTATCTATTTTGAACACAACCATGTCTTCGTCATGGAAACTTTTGCAGTGTGCTGCTTGGATTACATACATGGCGAAAATAAGTCATGATGGATCAACTCCGAATAACGGATTTAATAAGACGTTTAAAACAGCATCACTCCGCTGAATATGCAGTTTGACAAAGCAAACAAAGTCAAAGAGGCTAAAGCTAGCAACAGCGCAGCCCCTGCTATCTTTTTTTAACGGCGCGTTCGGTGAATCTCTAATAAATAATAAAAAAATGCACACAAATATCATAACATGGTTTTTAAAAACAGGATACCGAAAATACAGTTCAGCAGTTCTATTTTTTTACCTCCATTTCATACTGCTAGATTCTGCACTGCACATTTGTTTTTAGAAAAACGAATGCATTAATGAGACTGAAGGAGCACCAGTAATTCTCAACAACAGGAACAGCTGAGACTGGTCACACGCTTTGATTACTCTCCCAAAATGAGAGAGATTTATTAGACCAAAGTCATTTATGATGAATTAGGTCTGCATGGTTCCAAATAGACCAGACTTTTTACAAAATTGAAAACAGTAATTGCAGAATTGAACCTCTCTGAGGAAGACTCAGATTAGTATTAATTCAAAGCCAGTCAAAGCTATTTTATGACTGTTAGAGATGCTATAAGTCAGGTTTAGCCGGTCATGAAAATGACGCCTGAGAATTAAACCTCAGTTAGACCTGGTCTTGCTGGTGAAACCAGCATAACCTTGTAATACGTGTCATACTAGTATGTGGCATGCATTACTTTAATAAAGGATAGCACAATGTAAATACCACAGCCCTAAAACAGAAACAAGTTCTACTGGTGATTACTGGGTTATAGGCAGAGTTTGGCTACTTGAAAAAAATTAGCACTACAGTGGCAATACCACCTAGGACAGGGTATAACACAAAATGTGTATAATTATTTATCTTCTCTTGGTTCACATCTGATGAGCACTAAATGCATAGATTATTTCAAGGTAAGAAAGTAATAACTTTAACTGCCAAAAAACAACACCACACATTTCAGTTCCAGCAACTTCTATTCATTAGCTTCTGCCAATAACCATTTCAACTTCCATTAACCAATTCATTTACCATCAATATTTGAAGCAAACAGTTTAACACAATGGTCCAAACAACATAATCTATATATTTAATACTGCCTTACACTAGATAGTAGTTATCCAAAATGTACCTCGTTCCGAAAACGCTTTGTATAACAAATATTCAGATAAAGGGAGCCTCGTTTCCATTATTTTCTATGAGGAATCCTTTATGTGGTTCCCGTACATTCCAAACTCCACCTACTTTCAATAGTCATCGTGATTACTTTTGCACAAAACAGTGTGGCATGTTCAGTTTAAGTCGGTTTGACATCTTCAGCTGGCTCCATTTCCTGCCAAAGAAGAGGCACCACAGACCAGTGAGTGGATTGTTGTTGTAGCGATGGGAAATGATCTACTTCCAACCTTCCATTCCTCAGACCAGACAAACTGCATCAGTACAACACAGGCTGGAGACACCACTGACCCACAGCAGTGAGCTAGCATACTTGACCGCTGCTCCACCAGAGTGCACGTAGCTCTCCAACTTTCTGATTTATGAAAGTTAAGGCTGTAGGCAGAGGAAATACGGAAATTTACTCCCAGCATTCTGACAACAGCAGCTCACTATGGAAGGTCAATGGTTCGGATAGCAGGTTTTGGGATTAAGCAGGAATTCAAAGCTCACATGGGGTTCAGCTGTATTTACTTTATTAGTCAGCCCAGGTTTGTTGGATAATAGTCTTCAGAATGTATCGTTAAGTGTTTTTCAGTACTCTAGTGTATCAGACAGTATTGCACAGCCTCAGGGCAAGTTCTGCCCATGTCAGGCGCTCTGGTTTTATCATTCCCCAAGACGAGACAAAATAATTGGCCTGGCTACTCTAAATTGTCTCTAGATACGAATGAGTGTTTTAGTGATGCCTTGCATTAAAAGGCAGAATTAATTCAGAAAGTATGCAACAGTACAGTAAATAGCTCACCAAGTGACGTTTCAGTCCGCCGAGCTCTACGTTGGAATTTCAGCCAACAACTTTCAAGTTTCTGCTATATGTAATGGACTTTCTGGACTAAATCCTTGTAAATATACTTTGGCTTGGCTGACCTCATGCAGATGTTAATACCCATAATACCTCCCATTAATTCCAGGCTGATATAAACACTAACCTCATTTCATGTGTTTACATAAGAAACTCATGCATAAGTAATTCCACACATTAATTTCCGAATACGAGACATATTTCTCTAAATGTTATCCTTTTTAAAGTGTGCAAGACCTCTTCTTACTTTCTGATACTTTCATCTCCCCAGGTCTTGCCAAAATGCAATCATGAATGATTAACTTAGGTTCGTTCTTGTTTAAACCGATAGGATTAGGCCACTCAAGTCTCTTCACTTGTTACTCTTGTGTTTGGGGTGTAGCATCTCTCCCACACAAATTCCCAGAGGCCTCCAGAGGTAGAAACACACACACCCGCTCCTTACACAAGCTCCAAGATGATGCCTGCTTAGATGCTATTAATTTACATATATGCTGATCTGTTACACACCAAATCACTTTACATTTATTTTTCATCATCTCACTCTCTCCAACATGGTGGGCATGGAGGCAAGCTAAACTAACACCATGCTCTACACTCTCGCACCCACAAGCCCAAGGGTTGCACATGCGACAAGCTACGTGAGCACAATGTGTGTAAATAGGTCAGAAAGTCAAAAACGACTTTAAATATTCAACGTACAGCCCATACGCTCACTATGAACAGCTGCACAAGGTCTTCTCTAGACAATAGAAGATGCCTCTCACACGTACACACGCACTGACCTGCAGCCATGTGGATGAGCACGCTCTGGTTGGGGCGCAGGTGGCCGAAATCGAACAGCATCATGTAGGCAGTCATGTAGTTGACAGGCAGAGCCGCCGCCTCCTCAAAGCTCATCCCCTCGGGCATGAGGAAAGTGTGTGTGGCAGCCACCACGGCCACTTCCTGCCACAGGCCACAGCGGTTCAGAACCAGCACCTTATCACCCACCTGCAGCAAACACGAACACAAACATGTGCATTAGGAAAAAGCAGAAAACCTCTAGAGATTGAGACGAGCGCCCAACACATTCGTAAACAACATCTGCTACCAATTTGCTCACGCTACATCGTAGGACGTAGGGTTCTACAAAAATGTTACAATGAATTCGAACATGCATATGAACTATAGAGTGCTTCAAATTAAACTCAAGTAAACAGCAGCTGTCACAGAAACACTTTATGGACGTACCAATCAGATATGGAGGTGCCAATATCCAGTGAAACTCTAACCTATAATTATATAAACTGGTTCACATTCACTCACTGATTCTCTCTTTCATCTGGCTGATCTTTCGTGTTGTTTGCAACTGTCTATCATTTTAGGCTTCCGTCAAACAAAAACCAGGTCCATCTTACCTTCGTCTTACGTGTTACAGCTTTCCCAAATACAGGGTGTTACCAGTACCCTATTGTATTTCCTATAATGATTGTGATTTTCCATTAATTAAAAATGAGGTGGCATTTAAGGATACTGTATAGATGGTAGCGTTCCACTTGTGTTTTCAGAGCTAATGCATTTATGTATCGTTTGCATGCAGATTTCTTGCGAAAATACCCATAATATTTACATCACAGTAGCATAAAAAGACTGAGACTATGGTAATGTCTGGTCAATGGCCATTTCAGTCAACACCATGTTTCAGTTCTACCCATTCTCAGTGGTATGTTCGTTATTATGTTCCCCATGCCAGTCAAAAAGTAACATAACAGTGATAACAAAATAGGTTACAGCTTTTGGAGGACCCTAACTGTATTCTGTGGTTATGTTGGAATGGTATCCCTTTATAATCATCTTGAGTCTTGGTCCTCCCAAGGTTTCTTCCTCATAACACTTAGGGAATTTTTCCTTGCCACTGTCGCCATAGGCTTGCTCAATTTGGGATTGGACGTAGATATTAGGAGATAATCTAAACTTGTAAAGTTGCTTTGAGACAATGCTCCATAAATAGATCTGACTTGACTAAATCTGACTTGATAGCCACACTGGGATTGAAAACATACTGAATTAAGGATATAGCAGTACCATTGCACATAAAATCTACAAAATGTTTTACAGTTATGAAGTGCAGCCGTTTAAATACTGAGGAACACTAAAAATCCAAGTGTGAATGCACTTCCAAAGGTTTTACCTTGAATAGCCTATTTACTGGATTGCTTTGAAGAACATAAAACAGTATTGCATTAGACAGAAAAGATGCTTATAGGCTCTCAGTACAGTTTCGAATGTTTAGGACATTTTGAAGGCAAAATAATACGAAGCACAGCTCTGAGACATCTTGTTCTGTTTCATAAGCTGTGTTATTGCGATCAAACCCATAAAACCACGGTCATGGACTTGTAAAATTGTTTCCATTGCCATAAGTTTTCTGCAACATTCTCTCTGAATCTCAAAGGAGACATTTTATGTAAGTCATGTAACCATAAACCATTTGAGCTTCATATTTTTCACTTTTTTAGAAAATATCATCCAAAAGTGCTATAGTGATGTGCTAGGACAAAAAAGTATTTATTGCGCCTCCTTAGAATGTCACGGAATGTCTAATTTATTTCTGGCTTCCTTGCAAACTGTGAACCAAAATATCAACAGGGTTCAGTTGTTATGTAACTCCTACTTCTATACAAGTAAGTATATATAAAGTAAGGATCCAAGTATGGCTTTCATGGACTTCACTCTCACTTCACAGAACCTCAAGTGCTCACTTGATTAACTTAAAATTAAAGTGTATCAGCATGTTACTTTAACTTAAAACAGTTCTTCCAAAAAAAATGATCAACATGGTTTTTCCCCATACTACAAAAGTAGCAGACTGGCTCAAATCAACTGCCAGTTCCCCTGGTTTCCCATTGTAATACATTTTTATGTAAGCCATAAAGTCACGTAACCTCAGAGACCTCCTCAACGATCCAACAGTGGCTTCTGGCAGTCCTGGGATTTAAACCAACAACGTTCCTGGCATCAGAACAGAAACCAGTTCAGAATGCATGCCTAAATAATCTAACCCTTGCAAGTATTAAAAATGTCCATAACATGTACAAATCAAATGAGAATTATCATCCAAATCACTTCTACTTTCAAACTATTCCAGTACATAGGGGTGGGTGATGAACATTTTAGTTTGTGAACTATATGGGACTGTGGTAGCCTAGCGGTTAAGGTACTGGACTCTGGACCAAAATGTCCAGGGTTCAAATCCCACCTCTGCCAAACTGCCACTGTTGGCTCCTTGAGCAAGACCCTTAACCCACAATTGCTTGGATTGTAAGATTGTGCCAATTGTAAGTCGCTCTGGATAAGGGAGTCTGCTAAATGCTGTAAATGTAAGTGTAACTATTCAAAATGTCTCTACAAACACTTTAAAAGTAACAGCTGTGTAGCCAGTTGAATCAAATGTCATATGCAGTTTTTACAGATACCTGCTGCATAACATCCGTTAAGACAACGTCCGTGGTCCAATAACTTCATTATCCTTATTATTAAGGTAATTAACCTACTTAACCCAAATATTACCTTGCCACATACATTAGTTGGTAATGGTGCAGAAAGTTTTATTAAACACAAAGCAAAGAAGAGCAAGGCCCTTAACCCACAACTGCTTGGATTGTAAAACTGTACCAATTGTAAGTCGCTCTGGATAAGGGCGTCTGCTAAATGCTGTAAATGTACATTGTTAATAAAATATATCATCGGAATTCGAACAAATCAGAGTTCGAACCGCCTTCTGATACCAATTCAGTTCAAATTCTGAGGTTCCACAGTTCTTCAGAAATAAAAAATCGTGAGTCAAATCGAATCGTGGGCAGAGTGCATCATTACACCCCCCCACATGTACAGCATTTAGCAGACGCCCTTATCCAGAACGACTTACAATTGATACAGTCTTACAATCCAAGCAATTGTGGGTTAAGGGGTCTTGCTCAAGGACCCAACATGGCAGCTTTGGCAGAGGTGGGATTTGAACCCTTGACCTTCTGGTCCAGAGTCCAGTACCTTAACCGCTACCACAGGCCCCCTACTAATGTATGTGTACAGTATCTTTGCCAATATAACTTCGCTATCTAAATGTAGTACAATAAAGTATGTACAGCTAGATTTAACACGGTGTTCGGACCATGTCCAAGATGATCGCATCTGAAAGTGTCAAATTGTGTTAGAAACTGATTTTTTAACTAAACGTCAACAATATTAAACAATGAAAAATTTAATTCCTGATAGCAGCAGTAGAGAGAAGGAATTAGTAGAGAGACTCACAAACATATACAGGAAACCTATCATGACAAATTCCACAACTTCCTCTGGAATCAAGAGAGAGAGAACAGGAAAGTGCCTACACGTACACGGCTTGCCTGATTCACTACAAAGAATATGGAGGATTACTGAAGCAGTAGCTATAAGCTAATCAGCTTTTCTGTTGCTAGAAATATTTTATCTTTTTACTCACACGATATCTGTAGAGAAAGATATTCACTGCACTTTCTAAACACATTTGTCCTAACACAGGTAACCAGAACACAAAGGCAGATAACCTTTCAAATACTTAACGTATTTTTACTTTTCTACCGCCTCCGTTGCCTGTTATAACTTAAAAACTTAACCTGTTCTTTAAGAAAGAAATAAGAACGGCCAGACAGGAATCAGCAGCCAAAAGGGAGGGAACGCCATTAAACAGTTTGCTATTGAATCCAACTGGGCAATCTATATGGTTATATTCGAGCGAAAAAATATCAGCAATATGGGGCAAGTTTTCAAAAAGGGCCAAATACACATTCATTTTCTACTGTGTACAAGTATTTGGGATTTACTAGTGGTTGTCCTTCTTGCCAGATTTTTGTCTGCAGTTTGAGATATCAGTACCAAACCAACTTAGCATTGGTTGGCATGAATAGGGATGGTGTGCTTGTACACACCTTTTTGACTGGTCTCCATAGCAACCATTTAAAGCATATGTCGCCTCTGCTTTGCACCTGTACCCACAACCCAAGGCAACACCGCTAGCACATTTGTCTGTTTACACTGCCACCATTAAAGTCCTATATGAATGGAGAAAAGGCCAGAGTAAATGTTTATTTTTATGAGTTAATTAAATACCACTGAAAGCGATTTTAAGAGTGTGATTACCCTGGTTAAATTGATCAGTAATCAAACTGAGGCAATATAGTAAACAGACTATATCACAAAACTACAATATTGCAATGCAATACTGCTACATGTAAAATATTTACATTTACAGCATTTAGCAGACGCTCTTACAAAGCGTGACTCAACTTATACAATTTTACATTGCAAGCAATTGTGGGTTAAGAGCTTTGCTCAAGGGACTGTGGTAGCCTAGTGGGAAAGGTACTGGACTATGGACCAAAAGGACCAGGGTTCAAATCCCCCTTCTCCCAAGTTGCCACTGTTGGGTCCTTGAGCAAGGCCCTTAACCCACAGTTGCTTGGATTGTAAGATTGTACCAATTGTAAGTCGCTCTGGATAAGGGCGTCTGCTATAAATGCTGTAAATGTAAATGTCAAGGACCCAACAGTGGCAGAGGCAGGTTTTGAACCCTGGACCTTCTGGTCCATAGTCCAGTACCTTAACCGTTAGGCTACCACAGTCCCATTCATTCCTATTCATTTCATTAGGCAGCTTTTTAAAGAAGCAGTATGTGAAAGCTGTTATGTTGTGTGCCAGACAGACTAAACCACACCGCATTTACACAACGGAATCTGAGCAAAGTAGGACAAGAAATGTTCGAAATCTTTACTCTGTCTGTTCTCAGTAGGCTCAGTGCTCCATATCATATGGAACTTAAGAAATAGTTAACAGGGGACCATTCTGGACATAATCCTCCCCAAAAATACTCTAAAATACTCATGTCTTAATTACAATCCGTATTTAATACATTTCCACAATGTTATTTGAAGTATTTTGGCTGTTTACTCTGTAGGGCTCTTTTTTTAAAATCTTTTTTAAATGTGTATTTATAGCTTTATTCATTCTTCGAATTTCAGATTTTTTTCCTGGTGACTTATTAGAGAGTATTTCTTTAATGTTTGTTGCTGTATAGTATTTTGTATTGTATTGTTGCACATGGGACAGTCCAAAAGTATACGCTTTACAGTTAGTAGTGTTACACTACTAACTGTTTGTCATTGTGCCATTGGTTCTCCTTGAATTAGATACATATTGATTTGATGTATACTCTTCAGACATACCATAAAACGAATCTAAAAAGAATCTAATGTGTGCATAATTAATTACAAAAATCCATGTACTTCAGTTTATTTTGATACGAATTACAACAGTCTGGTATTTGTGTTTCCTTGTTAGTTAATCAGAAATGCCTATATTTAAACTATACAGGTAAAAGTTTGTAGACAGCGAAAAAGGAATATGGTATGGAGCTGGCCACAACCTTTGCTGCTACAACAGCCTTTGTTCTTCTAAAGGGCTTTCCACTAGATTCTGGAACAGGACTTGAGGTCGGCTTCTGATGTCAGACAATAAGCCCTGGCTCACTTTTGGCATCCCAGTGCACTTTCAAGGTGTGTGAAGAAGTTGAAGTCATGGTTGTGTGTAAGCCAGCCAAGTTCCCAATCAAAGTTGGCAAACCTCAATGAATTGTTCTAGTAGAGGCAAAAAATGGGCGACCTGACTTATAATATTCAGAATATCAATAGCTAGAAGTGAGTGTTGCTGAAATAGCATTTCTCAATAATTAGAAGGGAAACAAACCCGTCTCTTATCTGTTTAGTGTGTAGTGCATATCTGCACATATACACAACAGCTCCATTCTACTTAATCAGTCATTGTTAATGGACCACCCATGTTCCTCTGCAACCAGTTATTCATTCAAGTGTTGGACCATTTTAGCACAAACAAGTTAATCTTGCTTCAAGACAAGTTGACCCAGTAATATCCAGCCAGTGTCTGGTGCCCGTCAGAAATGGACATGGACTGCAGGGACCACAAGAGGGGTTGCTCATCCTTTCATGCACCATGTGTTATTGGGGTCAAACTCTACTAACAAGGCCAGGCGGTGTCCAAGATGTTACAAGTAAATAATGTGAGCACAAACTGATTTCACTCCCATTTTCTCTCCCCTGCTTCCTCTTTTTTCTAATAGTAGGAGCTGTTCTCATGGGGGCAAGTGGCCAGATTTTTTCAGCCTCAATAAGCACAAAGATGGGATGACAAGCAAGCGCTCTAAAGAGTACACCTGTCATAGTCACACACTGGCATTCACTCGTGCAATGCATGAGAGGGACAAGCGCTCTATGTGCCTCGCATGAATCTCGGTAGTAGACGCGTACACTCACAAATGCAGGTAAACAAAACAAGTGTCTATAGGACTAACGCGCAAACTTGTACGCACATTCTTACTCGCTGGCACGCTGGGAACCAGAGGGACTCCGATCATATAGGTACAAGCACAGACTAATAGACCCCAAGAGAGGACATGAGCATAGCTGTCTACCGAGTCAATTAAAGAGCAAATTCCTCGTTCAGGTCGCTGTCATTCACTCTGTTCCCTTCCCACATCACCCCGTCCATGCCCCCCATTCCTCCCTTCAACCTCTTTGATTTTATTCTACCACTCTCTCGAACCAGCTCCCATCCCCACTTTTCACCCACTCACTCCCCTCTCTTGGGGGGCTTCTGTTGCTCCCACCGCCCTCCACTCTTTAGCTCTGCTGTTCTTTCTCTCGTTTAATTGGACAGAGGCGATCAATAGACGTGGGTGCCTCAGCTGCATGGACTCTGCACACCCTTATACACTCATACGCACTGTTTCAGCTCTGAAGGCACATGCCACATTTAAAATAACGATCTTTGAAACACATAAGCCCTATTATTTAGAGGACTGAATGTACATGGGGTCTTGCGGGTAAGAGCAACTTACAGCTGATACAATCTTACAAGGTACAAATCCAGCCAATTAAGGGTTAATGGTTCAATGGTGGAGGCTTGCCAGTCCTGAGACTTGACTTGAACGACGGACCTTAGTGAGTCAAAAAAAATGGTCTGTGTCCTCTGTTTTTATATCAATAGCTATTTTATGTTTAATTTGATATGCATGTGCCACGTTTTATGGGACCAGTTGGGACGCCAGCTTGTCTTCAGCCATCTTGTATCCAGGCTAGACGCGGCCCAAAGGGTACTACTATAGCCTCTTATCAGTTGTTCATGAATAAAAATGTAATATTTTGAGAAGTAAAGTCATAATGTTCTGAGAATAAACTCATATGTCAAGAATAAAGTCTAATATACACTGCCTGGCCAAAAAAAGTGCAACCACCAGGATTTAACTAAGCAAATAGTAGTTTAAAAAAAGAGCCTTCCATCGGATAATTACTGCATTGGTGATCATGTTTTCAGCTGGCAACAAGCTATTTAACCCTAAACTGATGTTAGTGAGGAGCTTTTCATTTGTTAAACAACCATGTCGATAGACATCCTGTGGTCGTGGTAAAGATGTCTCATCTGTTTTCATAAGAGTCAAATTTGATGAAAGAGTGGTTCAGGAGCATGAGCCATCATTTTCACACATGGATTGGCCACCACAGAGTCCAGATCTGAATCCATTGAGAATCTTTGGGATGTGTGCTGGAGAAGACTTTGCGCAGTGGTCCAAATCCCCCATCACCAATACAAGATCTTGGGGAAAAAAAATTAATGCAACTCTGAACAGAAAACAAATGGGGGACAATAGCAGAGAAGTTTCTGTCCAGGAGAGTTGGGCATTAGTTTTTTCATACATGGCGGCCAATCCATGAGATTAAAATGATGTCTCATGCTCCCTTGAACCAGCTTTTGATGCTTTGAACATCTTTTCCACGACCACAGGTTGTTTAAAGAAATGAGAAAGCTACTCCCACTGCATCAGTTAGGGTTAAAAAACCTGTTGCCAGCTGAAACAATCACCAATGCAGTAATTATCCGATGGAAGGCGCTTTAACTATTTGCTTAGTTAAATCCTGGTAGTGAACTTTTTTTATTGACCAGGCCGTTGTATAAAACAACTTTTATTCTTGACATACGAGTTTATTGTCAAAACATTATGACTTTATACTCAAAATATTACACATTTATTCTCAAAATCAAACATATTTTAATCAGTGGCCTTCAAATACCGTTGTAGAAATACATTCACAAAGCACTTCCTAGCTAGCTTATATCCTATTGACTATAATGCTACAGGTACCCTGGTGGCACAACAGCAATGTGCTGGCCCACCGAAGCAGTGAACCAGGTTCACATCCAAACAGTGCCTTCCTGATTTGAAGGACAGCACACTGGCTCAATTGGCTGTGTCTGATTTAAGGAACACCACATGGCAGTCTCAAACATTTGGCCCCTGTTACTATACTGACATGTTCAGAGTAAATGCACAAACATTTTGCAATCTATTAAAGGCACGATGGTGTTCTTTGTTCACAGAGGATCCTTGTCGTGCCTTTTAACATCATTGTGATTACATCATAAAACTGCACTGAAAAATGGGTCAATCTTCCAATAAAGATCCAGTCCGTGATCCATAGCTTTGGGCCAGTATCTGCCCCATAAATATACAACCAGTGCTTCCATAAGCAAAATTATTTCCCTTTTTAAAATCATAAGAGGGAGCTGAAAACCCACTCACAGTAAAGAGCAAACTGTACCTATACTGATACCCACTGCATTTTTTTTAAATCCCTTGCAATATATTTGAACAAGCCAGCAAACCTTGGCTGGGTCTTGGTTAAAGGATTTTTAATTAGACCAATACGCTAAATGAACAGCATTTATAAGTAATCTGTAACTTCTGACATGGTGCTCAACTGCATATTGTAGGTTCTGCAATATCAGCAAAGGCCAAACCTGCAATAAAGTCTAATGGACATCTAAATTGGAGCATTCGAGATCAGCCAAGATGACTAATCAGATATTGATTGAGTTGAGGGCTAATTTGAATATTGCACACTTCTGCAACTTCACGATTACAATGGACAGGTCGCAATAATGATTAACAATGCATTGCATTGTGCAACGCTTGCTGCTGGATGTCCTCTAAACTTGTTTCTGTAGAAAAGCACCTACATCAAGTACAGTTTTACTTGCAGGGACTATTACAAATAGAATTATATTTATATCACAAATCATTACAGATTGACAGAAGGACTTGACACGATGATGGCTTAAGCCATGGTGATGGAAAAATAGTGGTTTCTAATTGCCTAGCATTTGTATTTATTCCTTAGATCAAAAAATAAATAAATAAAAATTCACCTGAAGGAGAGTGAGGGCCAAATGTCTAAGATCTCTCGTGAAAATGCTTCTATTCCTCTTTTCTTTCAAATCTAATATTCAATGTTTTCTTTAAAAAGCCATCTAATCAGCGTCATCATTTGAGTGAAAAGTTGAATCTCTGGAAAAAACCATACTAAAATACAACTGTGTGTTTGGTATGTTCGCAAAATGGCACTCCAACTGGCATGGACCTCACATATTTGTGCGAGATCTGAAACTTATTCCTGCATGGTTTCACAATATCCAAAAAGTGTCTTGTGATGTTACAGAAAGCTTGACTTCCTGTCTTAAAGTGACCCCATAACTGCTAGTAGATGTTTATTTCAGATGACTAAGGGAGGAAATCATATGACAGTCAGATTCACTAAGTTTTCATGCTGGTTATATGATTGTAATGGAAAACACTGAATTAAATTTGGAAAAATGGAACATTTTCATTAGTGGTTTCAGAGTTTTGGCCCCGACTGTAGATCAACAACCTTCACTAGACCAGATGAATGGATAAACCCATTTTTTGAGCCAGGATGCTCAAAAGCAAAAGCATAATCCTTGCCCACTAATACTAACAACTAGCTGAATTTTTAATCAAATTTACTTTTATGTGATGGTGGCTATGGTGAAAACGGTTCCATCCAGTCACTCTGAGGTTTATCACCATCATTCTCCAGCCTTTGTTATGCTCCACCAGATATTTTCTTTAATATCCATGTTTTTGTAGTCAGCATGTTGCTTGTCCTATGAGCTCTTGTGCTCTGCTGCCAGCAGGATGAGCTGTTCCACCTGACAACCGAGCTCTGATTGGTCAGCCTGATTTTAACGCATCAAAAAAAACATCATGGCGCGTCGTGTCGCAAAGCGCTAATCATCTCCAACTGGTTTCTTGAACGTGACAATGAGTTCACTACTCTAATGGCCTCCACAGTCACCAGATCTCAATAGAGCAACTTTGGGATGTGGTAGAACGGGAGATTCACAACATTTACAGTTAAGGGTCTTGCTCAAGGACCCAACAGTGGCAGAGGTGGGATTTGAACCCTGAACCTTTTGGTCCATAGTCCAGTACCTTAACCGCTAGGTTTCCAAACAGATTTACATATGCCATTTAGCAGACGCCCTTTTCCAGAGCGACTTACAATCTATACAATCTTACAATCCAAGCATTTGCAGGTTAAAGAACTTGCTCAAGGACCCAACAGTGGCAGCTTAGTAGAGGACCTTCTGCTCCACAGTCCAGTACCTTAACCACAAGGCTATCACAGTCCCACATCCATGGATGTGCAGCCGACAAATCTGCAGCAACTACACGATGCCCAAATCAATACGGCCCAAAGTCTCTGAGGAACGTTTCCAGCACCTTGTTGAATCGATGCCATGAAGAATTAAGGCAGTTCTAAAGGCAACTCGATACGAGCAAGATGTACCTAACAAAGGGGGTCATGACAATCTAAGTGCAACAAATGTTTTTAAAATGCCTCGTTTAAGTTTTTTCCTTTGTGCCCCTCGCTAAGGTCGCATTCAGGATGTGGGTGGTGGAGTGGCATTGGTGGTTAGTGCACTTTCGAGTAAGTTATAAATAAATGTTGTTAGAAGCAACATTGCAAGGCATACAGAGTGACAGAAAAGAAAAGCAGAAACAGTAGGAGGGAGAGACCGACAAAAGAAGGGCGAGAGAAAGAGAGAGAGAGGAAATTCCATCCTGACAGTGTGGGCTGACATAATTGAAAACACATGTGACTTATCCATGCAGCAGATAGATATGAATGCATAATGCTTCAGCTGATAAAGAAAAGCAGGCGTCTTTAGGTGACGTCACCATCCACTTGCAGTTTTTGTGACCACAAGAACGCATCAGCAAATTCCACATGCACATGTTCAGCACCGATTCAGGCTCATATGGGCGGCGTGCGAGGACGGCATGTGACACCGTGTGTACGTGCGGCCATAGGGGCAGTGTGATGATGGTCCCTGAGCAATAACCGGGCCGTGTGTCCGACTGACAAGGAGGAATGATAATGACCTTTTGATCCAATTCCAGTCATTAAAAAGCTATGGTGATGGCTGGACAACGGCGCACTATAGGAACCTGCACTGACTGATATCCATCTGCTCAGCTGGCGAGACAACGCCTTATTCTTCTCCTCCCGCTCCTCCCCCTCCCTCCTTTCTCATCCTTTGGCTTCCGCGTAGCCGGCACGCTGTTACAGGTGCTGTTACCCTATTTCTAGATCCGGCACTAGGTTGACCATTTTTCCATTTTATAATCTGAACGGCCATTTATCCCAGGGCACTAAATGAGTGTCCAAACCACACACCCTACATAACACATTTATAGAACCATTTCCCACGTCTCGTGTTCTAGGAGACTCTTTCATTGAACTACCTGTGCCAGTAAAGATCATGGTCCTAAGGCGTCACCATGGATACTCACTCTGTTGCCAGATTGGACGGGTTCCCGCTCAAGTACGTTTGCATATTTATAACTTCCCCTTAATGTAGCATTTGCATATTTAACGCGTCGTCTTACGTGCTTCGGAAAAACAGGTTTCAGCTAGGATAAATATGGCAATTATTCTGGCGCCTCTTCAACAGAAACACAGCCAAACAAACTCTTCAGAGAAGCAAAATTTTGTCAGCCATCCAAAGAGTGCTTGAATTTCTTAATTGAAATGCACTCTGATGTTTTTGATCACAAATCGGACATGTAAAGAGGACGTTTCTTTTTCTTTCCATATACACAAACTCAAGACCAAGCAGACTGAACAACATTACTAAAGTATTAAACTAGCGAGGCACCAAAACCTTGTCCAGAAAAGTGACAGACCTAATTGTGCCAATTAATGCTATTTTTTAATAACCGGCCGATGTCTGCACTCACAAAGCCGATAATCAAAAATAGTGGAGAAAATGCAGAGAACGTCGTTTCCTGCATTATAACTTGAAGCTCATGAGGGACTACAGAGTGACAAAACAGAGATGCTGAGAGAACATTCAGTAAAGGTGAGGCCATTTATGAGAAGATGCAAGCTTGCTGCTCTTACCTGGGACTGGGATTAAAAACCAAAAATGCTACCATGTGCACTACTGCAACATTGTTTTGTTGTCTTTTTTGCAAGTATTTACACACCTTTTTCCCTGCTGTTATCTGGCAATCAATGTTATTGTTAAGAGAAATAAAACTTTTCTTAAATATATTTTTAAAAAGACTACAAACTCTTACACCTGATTACATCCCAGCTTTTCTCATGCTCTTATTTACATTTACAGCATTTAGCAGACGCCCTTATCCAGAGCGACTTCCAATTGATACAACCTTACAATCCAAGCAGTTGTGGGTTAAGGGTCTTGCTCAAGGACCCAACAGTGGCAGCTTAGCAGAGGCGGGATTTGAACCCTGGACCTTCTGGTCCATAGTCCAGTACCTTAACCACTAGACTACCACAGTCTTATATGATCTGACCTAGCTCTGTGCTGTACTGATTTTTCTCACCTATCCCACATTTCCTACTATTTAAACTCCTTGTCTGAGGTCATTCAGTCATCGTTTGTTCGTTCGCCTTTGTTCCCCGTTTGTTTGTTA
The DNA here is from genome assembly GCA_025084515.1 of Ancistrus triradiatus. Classification (NCBI taxonomy): domain Eukaryota; kingdom Metazoa; phylum Chordata; class Actinopteri; order Siluriformes; family Loricariidae; genus Ancistrus; species Ancistrus triradiatus. The sequence goes on along the minus strand of JAJAGP010005028.1, from coordinate 21,214 downwards.
CCTGCTTTTGTATCTGCTCTCAGGTCCATTTTTTTCCCAATTCCAATCTTTTGTCAAAGAGTTCAGTCTTTTTTCATTGGCAAGACTCCAACAAGTCTAAACTTATAGAATTTACTTGAGTAGCTCATGTCTGCTGTATAGCATGCTGAATTATATTATGCCTACTCACTGCATTTAACAAATAGGGCATGTCTTTCTATTATGTACTTCATGGAAATGTTCGAATAAGGTACTAAGGACAAAGGATAATTGAGTATATTGAAAACAGTTATGTGAATTTACTTCGTTAGAATATGCACAGTTCAACATCCATCCGATCAATGGCTGAGGTCTTAAGAACTTTAATAGGAAATAATCTGTCTTATATAGATCCTATTCACGTCTAAATGACAGAAAACTGAGACAAACGAGAATCGCAGTCTTGAAAGGTCAGAAAACATAGTAATGTTCCTTTTGGTAAGTTTTATAAAATGATACAAATAAGAATTACTGTATTATACACTACTGTACTATAGACTACTATGCATTTTCATATTGTGCTTTAATTAAACATTGTTTAAAATAAACTACTACGTGACTTTGGTCATTTTGGTCAACGCCCTGTTTCACAGAACATAAGGCGGACGTTAAACAGCACAAAACTGTACTGAAAATTGGCTGTACAGGAATTGCACATGGATAAAACATTTTGTTTCAACACAGTCATTGTCAAAAGTAATTAAACTGAGCGATGTTACATATGCGTGCTGAAATGCAGGAATGATCAGCAGGAGTACACTTTGCATTCATAGGGTATTATTTTGAGACCATTTGATTCAGAGTGGAGTTTCAATTAAACGGCAGGCCAGATGCGAGCTGGCGGAAGATCCAATCTGGCAACCCTGGGCTCAAACCATCATGCATGACTCATCGATTTGTTCCTATGGAGTGCACTGAGCATCACAGTCTGAATGGCATCATTCTTACTTGCAGCACTGATTAAATATGGGTGCAAATGCATACTTCAGTCTTCGTTTAATAGTAGTAATAACAGGTACTGAAATACCAGGGTCGATGTCCGACGCTCCAGAAGAGCACGCAGCAAGCCATTACTGGAGCACAGCCTACAAAGGCAGGCGTAGTCTTTGCAATAAAATCTGACAAAAAGAAAACTGATGAGTCCCCTGAGCCCCAGTGCACCAAGGGCACGAGTGTATTTGTAGATTTTCTTGACTTAGCTCCGGCTGTCCCTGACCATGGCACTGCATGCCCCGCCCTTTTCTTCCATCTTTTGACAAAACTCAAACGAATAACGTGTTTGCAACATACAGGGAGGAGAAGTTATTATTTCTCGGACATCATGGTGCACTTATTTAAGGAACAGAACGGCACTGGAACCGAGCCAAAATGTTGCTCCCTCCCGAGGGAACACGCCCGCAACAGCCACCACGCTTCTCCATGCTTGAAGGAGCCCATGTCAGCCTTCATGCTGGAAAGGGATATTTAATCACTTACTAGGGTTCAACAGTCCTGCCTGTTGACCAGCTATTCTCCCAGGATGCTGCCCAACTACACAACCTGTCAATCATTCCTGGAGAAAGGCGTGATGTCCCCACAGGGGAACTACAGCATGAACCTGCTTAACTGAGTCTCTTATTGAACCTTATCAAGCAATACAAATTGTCTGTTTGAAACTTTCTCCAGGTCTCTCACCTTTCTTTCTACCCACCGTCTCATCAAAGCGTAACGACAAAGAAAGGGCTTCATCAGACAGTAGCAAGTCTACTACTGTACTATAAATAGCACCTACTTGCCTACAGCAAAACAGGTTACCATAGTTCATATACTACTTAACATGCATGAGGAATAAATACAGGGTGGCTATCAAGTCCCACTTTATCATTGGTAATACGTGCCTTGATGTTTGTCACATCAGCCACGGGGCTCACACTGAATCTATGTAACGTGGATAAAACCTCGTGCTTCATATAGAACGGTCTCTCATGTACGTTGGTTCGTGTATTAAATTTATTAAAGTGGGACTATATGGACAACCTGTAAATATCAACGAGTCAAGTTTATTCCCTTAATGCCATGGTTGTCAGCTTCAGCCTTGAGGGCACAATTGCAATCACTGACAGCTCTGGAAAAGTGAATATACTGCGAATGTAAAGCCCATTAAAGAGCCCAGTAAAGCCCACATGCACCAGAGGGTACAAATATGGTACAGTGCATCTCAGTAATGGCAAATACCTGCAGCCATACGGTAGAATTCTGTATTAAAATAGTAATGTTGCCAAAAACATTTAGAGAACCCGTTCATGGGTGACTCTCTAACCAGTTCTGCTGGTGCCAAGCAAGTACTAAACAAACATAACAAGGAATGCTATTTATATTAGGACACTTTAAAAGACAACCACAGACTGGTCAATTCTCCAAGAAAGCAATAAGATGGTGCTTTTGCAGTGCCTTTATTTTTAAAATGCAGGTAGTGTGGTGCAGTGGAAGAGATTTTGTAGGTTGTATGGGAAAACATATATATATGTTCAAGTCAGTAGGCGTGGTGACTTTTAAAACTTTAATTATAAAGGACACAAATTAACAGAAGTAGCTTCCAAACTCATTTGGGACCTTATGTGGGTTTTGAATACCTTGAGAACTGAAAAGCACCTGTACATTACGTTGAGAGGATAACGAAAAGTGCCAAAAATACCCTAAAACACCTTGAGTCCATGAGAAAAACTTTATTTAATGTCGTTCTCTAAGGTTTGTTGGTGCCATATACAGTTTCTCTTCATAAATGTATATTTTATGCAAGTATAAATGTCCTCAATGGTTGCTGAACCTTTCATTTTAGGGCCTAGTTGAATTAGTCCAGATTAAACTACATTTTGACCTTAAGTAACTCTATTGAACACCATATTTGTACCAAAAGACTTCCTTAGAGCATTTTGCCACCATGAGGAACATGTCCATGGGTGGTTCCCCAACTAGTTGTGTCAACACCAACCAAGAACTGAACAACCATCTCCACCATTAAAGTGCAAAAGGGTCAAAGAACGATTAGAGAGCAAAGATGGTTCCTCTGTAGTGTAATACAGTGCAATAATCTTTAGTACACTTAGGGTGAAAAGTGAAACATGCTGCAGAGTGTACAGGCTTACCAGTTGGGTGGTGCCCTTAGTGTCTTTTGGACCTTTAATTTTAGAACCTGCTTGAAGTTTGTACTCTAAGCAGCAGTAGTAAACGCGTTTAATATTACAAATGCACCTGCACTGATGGCGTTTTGAACCACACGTTTGGAAGAACAATACAAATGGTGCATTTACATAAAACCACTTACTTTTCTGTCCGTCACCTCTTCACCCACAGCCTCGATGATACCGGAGCACTCCATCCCCGGTGTAACGGGTGGAGAAGGGAGTCGGTCGTACAGCCCTTGTCTGGCCATGAGGTCTGCGAAGTTGAGGCCGCACGCTTTAACGCGCACCAGCACTTCTCCAGCCTTCAGCGTGGGTTTTCCTTTCTTCACCTGCAGCTTAACTTTATCATAGCCGCCGTAGCCGGTGAGAACCAGTGCCCGGTAGCTGAACGTGTCCTCCTCGGCAGGCTTGTCGGCAGGCGCCTCGGCTGAAGCGGCGGCAGCAGTGGCGGCGGCGGCGGGCTCCGCGGGCGTTGCCTCCGGTTTGTTCTCGGTTTTCGGAGACTCGGCGGGCTCGCCATTCTGCTGCTGCTGCTGAGGTTTCTGCTCCTCGGCGTTTTGCTGCTGGGCTGGCGCGTCTTCTCCGGACATGTTGATCAGTGAACGTGAGAGGGTAAGAAAACGCTGAAAGATTGACCTGGACGCGCAGAGAGAGTCTGAGGAAGAGTCGGCGGTGAGACGTGGACGCTGACAAAGCGTGTGAGGATCAGCAATCCTGTCTATACGCTGCTCGTTTTGGAGGGGAACGCCTGAGGGTGTGGAGGAAAGAAAGAAAGAAGGAGACGGAGATGCTGCGCGACTACAATGATCCTCGCCTGTCAGCTTTTACAAAGGGTGTGTGAGCACAGAGAGGCGGAGACAGGAGGAAAAACCGGAGACAAACAATGGCAAAACGGCGGAAAGACGAGCGACATAATTCAAGCCCGTTTTGCGGGCTTGCTTTTCAGAAGCTGGTATTTAAATTAGTGAATGACTTTAGTAATGAATTCGACGCCCAAAACTTAATTTGAAGATATTATATTTGAAACGTAGCAAGTCCAAAAATGTTCTTAGAAAATGTCAGCTTTTAAAACATGTCTACACTTTATATTCATCAATAAATCCAGATTTCTCTCATATCCCAACGTGTTCTACTGGACTCAGATCTGGTGACTGAGAACAACACTGAACTCACTGTCATGTTCATGAAATCCAGCTCGAGACGACTTTTGCTTGTGACAAGATGCACTGTCATGCTGGAAATAGCCATTAGAATATGGGCAAATTGTGGGTATGATGGGGTGCACATGATCAGCAGCAATGCTCATGTAAACTGTGGTATTGTTTGGGGACTGTGGTAGCGGTTAAGGTACTGGACTATGGACCAAAAGGTCCAGGGTTCAAATCCCGGCTCTGCCAATCTGCCACTGTTGGGTGCCTTGAGCAAGGCCCTTAACCCACAATTGCTTGGATTGTAAGATTGTATCAATTGTGAGTCGCTCTGGATAAGGGCGTCTGCTAAATGCTGTAAATGTAATGGCATTCAACCCATGATTGTTTGGTATTTTAGGGCCCAAAGTGTGCCAATAAAACAATCCCCACACCATTACTCCACCTCCACCAGCATCATCTATTGACCCAAAGTCAAATCAAGTCATATTTATTTATATAGCGCTTTTTACAATTGTCTCATAGCAACTTAACAATTTTAGATCATCTATTATCTTTGGCCAATCCCAAATTGAGCAAGCCTGGGGTGACAGTGGAAAGGAAAAACTCCTTAAGTGTTATGAGGAAGAAACCTTGGGAGGACCAAGACTCAAAAAGAGACCCAACCTCCTTGGGTCATGTAGATAATAAATGTAAGAATGAAATTTAATTTATCTAAACAAATACATCTTATAGTGATATTTCAAATAAAATAATGTAAAATATGCATATAGGCATTATGTAGTCCACAGAGTCACTCTAGGATTTTGAGTCTAGGCAGGTTGGGTTCATGCATTTATGCAGTTGGTGCCAAATTCTGACCTAACCAACTGTGTGCCTCAGCGCGAAATTGAGATTCGTTAAACCAGGATATGTTTCTCGAGTCTTTAAAGGTCCAGTTTTGATGAGCCTACACCGACTACAGCCTCATCTAGCAGTTCTTGGCTGACAGAAGTGAAACCCAATGTGATATTCTCCCTAATCTACCATTGATTGTATATTTATTAATTTACGGGGTGACTACATGGCAGCACAAGGTGGAAAGTGGGAACCAACCCTGGTCAGAGCGTCAGGCAACTGGGACAATTTGAGTGTGTGAGCATGTCTTTGGAATGTGGGAGGAAAGCAGATTACCATGAGGAAACCCATTCAGACTCAGAGAGAATGTGCAAACTCTACACAGGCAGTAGCTGGACCAGGACTCAACTCTTTAACAAGTCTCTAGAGCTGTGAGACGACAGTGCTAATGTTAGTGGTTAATCAGTATTTACATGCAAAATAAAATCGGAATCTTATCTCCTTTTGTGAGTTAATTAAATGGTCTCCTCCTTTGGCAAAACTCTATTGCATGGAGGCGGACAGCATTTATGCTAGACAACCGATTATTATCTGATTTGGCCAGTTCATTAAATTTGTCAAGTAAACAGTATAGTACAATATCATAAGGCTGAGTATTGAATTTCGAGAAATCCAATAGGCACATGGGCCTGCATTTATTAATGGTGTACACAGACAAATCTGTAATAACTAAATCTTAATATTGGGATACAGTTCACCATACAGTACTGTGCAAAAGTCTTAATCCACCATTAGACGTGTTGTTTTAGCAATGGCATAATGACCATATACTATTATTTCTCAGTTTCTTTGTTATGATACAAACAAGTAAATACAGAAAAAAATGACAGAAAATAAAAAATAAACCCACAATTTTCAGAAAAAATGGCTTCTGCAGGCAAATGTCAGTATTTGATTGATAAATACCCCAGAAAAATGATTGCTTGGCTGCTACCCTTCCAAAAAGACCATTCCTGATCAAACTTCTTTGGACTGTAGAAGAGTCAACTCAGCATTCAGATGAAGCTGCCAGATGCTGCTATTTCTCAAGTGAAAGGGATGATCACATTGAATACTTGCCACTGTAGCTTTTTTCCAGGTTTCTTTTCCCATTTTTTATACTGCATAGAAATTTCCTGTATTTTCTAGTTGTATTCTAATAAAGAGACTGATAAATAATTACAAATTTAGCCCACTAATCTGCTTGTTCAGATCATGTATACATTTAATCAGGAAGCTTTAATTTTCCTACATCCTAACCAAATAGAAAAATGTTTGGCTGTGTTTCAAGCAACATACTGCTTATTAGTACACTAAATGGCCAAAACTATATACATGACCCTACTATTTACTTAATTTTGGCCACACTCACTGCTAGCAGGTTCATAATATGAGGCATACAATATCCATAGACAAACAACGGCAGTAGAATGAGTTGACCTGAACACATCAGTGACTCTCAATATGATACTTTCATAAGTTTTCACCATGATGACCAGCCAGTCCATCAACTTTTCACCTTGTCCTCCTAAAATAATGATGAAATAAAGTAGCATTTACCAACATAGCTTCACTACATTTACAGCATTTAGCAGACGCCCTTATCCAGAGCGACTTAAGATTGGTACAATCTTATAATCCAAGCAATTGTGAGTTAAGGGTTTTGCTCAAGGACCCAACAGTGGCAGCCTGGCAGAGGTGGGATTTGAGCCCTGGACCTTCTGGTCCAGAGTCCGGTAACTTAGCCACTAGGCTACCACAGTCACTACTTGGTGGATTAAACAGTAAGTTTTAAAACTACCTCCTCACTAAATATAGTAACCTGCTAAAACAAATGACTTGGTGACTCATGTAGACCTGAAGCTTCCACTATCAGATTACTTAAGTGTAGGTGGAGTTTTATGCTAGCAGATTATTTTAAGTGTATTTGAGATATCAGAGGATGGCTTTAACCCACTTTAGGCTTAACTCTAGGATGGCAGTGCAATTATACAGTGCTAGTGCACAAAGTCAAACTCAAATTTATTACTATTGCACTTTTTAAAGCAGAGCATTGTCACAAAGCAGCTTTACATAAACAATATATTTACAATAATATTTTAAATGCACAGAAACCAAATAGAATAACAGAAATGGAGAAAAAAATAGAAGATAAATAATCATAAATACAAATAACAATATGAGTGATCTCTTGATAGAGTGATATCTTAAGTCCAGTAAATGGCACTGTAGTTTCTTGCATCCACCAGTAGATAGCAATATTGGTAGCATGTCATCCTATGGAGGGGGAGTTGGGGTCCTCTGATATGGTCTGGGTAAAGCTATGGGGGCTGGATGTGGTGCCGGACGATGGTACACCTAGCATAAAGAGCTTAGCTAATTTCCTCTTTCATATAAAGAATTAAAAAGTAGTAATGTTTATGTTAAATATCACGCGGGTGTCACAGCGGTTAGCATGGTCAACTCACAGCTCCAGCGTCCCTTGTTTGATCCCGACCTCGGTCCTCCCCGTGTCCATGTGGGTTTACTCTGTGTACTCCAGTTTCCTCCCGCAGTTCAAAGACATGTGTGTTAGGTTAATTGGTGGTTTCAAAGTGTCCCTAGTGTGTGCCCTACGATGGACTGGCACCCTTTCTAGGGTTTACATTTACATTTACAGCATTTAGCAGATGCCCTTATCCAGAGCAACTTACAATGGGTACAATCTTACAATCCAAGCCATTGTGGGTCAAGGGTCTTGCTCAAGGACCCAACAGTGGCAGCTTGGCAGAGGTGGGATTTGAACCCTGGATTTGAACCCATAGTCCAGTACCTTAACCGCTAGGCTACCACAGTCCACAGGGTTGTTCCTGCCTTGCACCTTGTGCCGATGACTAGGCACCCACTTTCCTGTGACCCTGACCAGCATTAAGTGACCAGGATAAAAAAATGATGAACGATTAAATATCAAGTCAAGTCAGCTTTAAAATTGTAGATTATCTTCTAGATTGTAAGTATAATGCCAATGTGAGCAAGCCTAGGGCAATTGTGGAAAAACTACCTTATACATTATAAGGAAGAAACCTTGGGAGGGCCAAGATGCAGAAAGGGATCCATCCTCCTTGGGTGGCTAAGATGATAAATGTAAGAATTAACTAAGTTATCTAATCAATACGTTCATAGTAATAGTTTAAATAAATAGAAACTACATCAATATTAACAGAGAGAGCATATTTAAAAAATATAATAATTAAAATAAAATAACAAGTAGACTAACATTTTAGAAAAATTTGAAATATTATGAAGAGTATAATAAAATAGATAACATGAAATAGAGAATATGTCAAGCCTGAAGTATCTAACAGCTACTATATGGTATATAATCTATAGGAATAAGCTTTCTAGGCATGGATTGCATCAGTTTGATCACTTTAGCAATACACTACTAGGTAGTAAATTATTTTAAATCATATCTTAAGTCCTTAGAACACAGGTTACACCATCTACTGGATGGGATGCCAGTAGATGCTTCAACCTGTTGAGGGGTTGATGTTGCAGGACTGGGGGAAAACTCCCTCAGACATAGCCAATGCTATCTGAATTCCCTGAGTCCAAATTTGCTTTGTAATTTCGCACTGTATTGTATGAAGTATTTTGATCCTTTAACCTGCTATCTGAACCACTAACTCGATACAGTCAACTGTCCATGTCTGTGGATTCAACTAATCCTAGACCACAAATTTTCAGGAACAAAAACCAGAAAGATCAAAACTTCTACACTACTCTGAATCCACGTGAATGAACTTCTGTATAGACATACCCTGTTGTAACCTCTGGCAACTTCCAGATCCTCAGTCTCTCTCCAGTACTTGTTGTAAGAGCATACATTTGTCTGGGGTCTCATTCGTTCACATGGACAAACTTTCTTCTTGTTATTATTCCCTAAACAATACAGTGTAACAAGTGCATGGCATATACATTGTATTAGGAGTAATAATAATAATAATAATAATAATAATAATAAGTTCATAATATGCTCACAAACCCAAGGTCGCTTCACAGAGAGTCTATATTAGAAAATATTAGAGGGAGTGAAAGTATTCAAAGAAAAGGTTGGTTTTAAATTTGAAGAATGGAAAAGCAACACCAAGAATGGAAGAATGGGCAGCAACACCAAAAGATCTGCCAGCCATAATGGAGAGGCTGAACCTAGGAACACTCAGGAGACCAGAACTAGAGGAATGTAGCAATAAATAAGGACTTGATAAGTAAACTAGGTATGATTTAAAGTATACAGGAATATGTATGTAGGTTATAAACAAATACTAAGACATTCTATATAGGGAACTTGAGCATTGGGTGTCCTGGAGCCAATCCACTCCAATACAGACACCCACCTGTATCACTAATGGCCACTGGGAAAAAGCATTTTGCATGGCTTTTAACCTCTAACTACTCCCTTCTAATATAATTAAAAGAGTTTTCAATCTGCAGAGCCCAGACAGAAATTTCCCCATTGGAAATGATGGATACTGAAGTCCCATTATCAGAATATTTGTTGCTGAATGAGGTAAAATTTGGATAACGGGTCTTTTCCTAGCCAGGGTCGGGGAGAGGGACAGGATGCAGCTGTAAGGCATAAGATCCAACAGGGGTCGCTGTTATAGAGCCAGGAGATGATCACTGTGTCCAGCCTTCCATCCCACAGGAACAGCCAATCGTGCTTTTGTGTGTCGCTTGACCTAGCTGAAAGGCAGTATCAGGACACGCACCCTGGTTGCTGTGGAGGTGGGCTAGCACATTAGACCACTGAACCACCTATGTGCCTAAAACCCAGTTGGCTGTACTAATTACTTACTTGAGCCTATTGGGGACTGTGAAGGCTTTGTAGTTATGGTACAGGACAGTGGACCAGAAGATCCAGGGCTCTTCTGGTCCACTGTCGTGAACGAGAAACCTGGGCTGCTATGAACTGGAACCGTATTGTCTTTAGTGACGAATCCAGGTTCTGTTTGGGATCCGACGAGGCAAGGGTTTAACAGGAATGTCAGATTCCAACACTTCCTTGGCCTGGCCAATCACCAGAATTATCACCAGTGGAGCATTTATGGGACCAGCTGGAACATCAGCTTTAGCAACCTACAAGTGTGCAGGATCTACAGGCCCAGCTGCAACATCTGTGGGCAAATGTGTCACAGGATACCTAGCCTGGATACCATTCCAGGCTAGAGGTGACCCAACAGGGTACTAGTGCCTCCTTTCAATTGTACAGTTTCTCCAATACACATCCTTTTGCTCTAATATTATAATCACATAAATATATTATCATTACATTAACACATATACAATTTTATTAAATCCCAACAACTCCTTCTTGGCGAGTTGAGTTTTTTTGGCAATGAGTATATATGAGCACCAGTCCAACGCACACACACTCTCACCGACACTTAATCAAACCAAAGGGAATAGTCTAATCAATCCACCTACGGGCATGCAGACGCAGAGAACAAACAGACAGCAAGAATCAATCCTGGGTTCCAGGAATTGTGCGTCACCAAAACCAAGTTCAGTACCATCGTGCCTCTCACATTTATACATTTTTATTTTCCTGATCCTTTATTATAAATTATTTATTAGTTCTTAAGAAAATTGCACACCCTTCATTTGTGGTTTAGCAACAGAGCTGTTTGTGTGAGGGGTATGTAATAGTATTGAGTATAAAGGAATCAGCTTGTCAAGGAAATCATACATAAATGGTGGAAATGGCCTTTCAGGGCCAATACGGAGAGTGATGTGTGCGTAGGTGTGTGTAAAATAGAGCAGTGAAACTAGAAGGTCAATAGGAAATGTCTCTGTCTAATGTTTATTCCCCCAATTCTCTAGGACAGATTTGGAAACCTTACAAACTATTATTCCTACTGTCAACATGCAAGGCCTTGAATTCTCAAAGCAACCTGAAAGAGAGTACTGACCCGATTCCTTCCTTTGTTTTGCATGATTTCACTTAAATGAATCTTATGGCTGTTACGATGTACAACTCTCCTAGCTGTCATACCAATGAATACATTCTGCACGGTATATAACATTGCCAATAAATGTGCCATGACATGAAGTGAGGCCACCAAAGCCACATGTTCATGCACAAGAAAAGGAAGCACATAGAAATGTGTGCCAAAGGATAAACTCATGCACGTGCATGAACACACGCCCTTGCAAACACGTTCACTCACAACAACTGTAAGCTATAGACAGTGCACTAAGAATCACCCACAGGATATGCTTAAAGAGAAACAGGAAGTGAGTACTGAGAGGGCCATGGAGCCTAGTAAGGCATCTCTTTATTACTAGCATTTGAGTTCACAGTAATGTGAACGAATTCACACAAGACCTGATGACCTTTCAATATATTAAACTCTAACTTGAAAATGTGGACTGTTGCATTCTTATTGTATGTTTGTATGTTTGGTCTATTACCTAGTAAATAGATCCTGATCTGCTTTCGATTGCTTGAAATACCGAGAAAGAGAAGCTAGTGCAACAGAGGAAGTCAATTAGCTCTTTGCAACGGTAAAACTTAGTAATGCACCTTCAGCCAAAAATAACCCTGAACTGAAAAACATGATCTTACAGGCTTAACCACCATGGGTGAATCTACTGGTAGACTCATGTTTCATCATCCTAATGGGAAAACCGCTGAAGCACATGACACCCTTAACCACATTAAAGCTGTATTAGCCATGTCCCTCTGGACAGAGGCCCCAGGGGAGACTCAAGACCCATTGGAGGGATTATATAGGTGGCTTGGGAACATCTGAGTAGTACTGTAGTCTGCTAGAGCAGATTCCGAGTCAAAGACCAAGGCAGGGATACATTGAGGCTAAGTCAAAGACCAAAGACTTTTAGTAATTAAGTCCGAAATTCCATGAGAGTTATTCAACCACAACAAGCTTTGTGTTAATGATTTTGGCCAACTGCAGTTAAGGTACGAGTGTTTTTAAAATATTAACTTAACTTATCATTACTTATCACAGGCTCCGCTATATGCTCTACCAAACACTCGTTCATGATACATTTAACTTAAGATGAATTCGTTGGAACATAACGTGGTGCTTGAAAGTTGTGAACCTTTAGAAATGTCTATATTTCTGCATAAATATGACCTAAAACTCATCAAACCACTCCTAAAGATCTCTAAGTTTTGGACTCCACCAATCCACAGTCAGACAGATGGTGTACAAATGGAGGAAATTCAAGACCATTTGTTACCCTCCCCAGGAGTGGTCGACCAACAAAGATCACTACCAAAGTGCAAGGCGTTTGTTGCGTGAATAGTGTGAGGTCACAAAGAACCCCAGAGTAACTTCTAAGCAACTGAAGGCCTCTCTCACATTGGCTAATGTTAATGTTTCATGAAGTCCACCATCAGAAGAACACTGAACAACAATGGTGTGCATGGCAGGGTTGGAAGGGAGAAGCCACTGCTCTCCAAAAAAGAACATTGCTGCTCGTCTGCAGTTTTCCTAAAGATCACGTGGACAAGCCAGAAGGCATTGGAAAGAATGTTTTGTGGGGGATGAGACCAAAAATAGAGCTTTTTTGGTTGAAAAAGAAAAGCGTTTTATGTTTGGATAAAGGAAAACACTGCATTCCAGCTTAAGAACCTTATCCCATCTGTGTGAAACATGGTGGTGGTAGTATCATGGTTTGGGACTTATTTCGCTGCATCTGGGCCCTAGGACTCTGCTTGCCATCATTGATGGAACAATGAATTCTGGAATTATATCAGAGAATTCTAAAGGAAAATGTCAGGACATCTGTCCATGAACTGAATCTCAAGAGCAGGTGGGTCATGCAGCAAGACAACGACCCTTAAGCACACAAAGTCATTCTACCAAAGAATGGTTAAAGAAGAATAAAGTTCATGTTGTTTTGGAATGGCCAAGTCAAAATGCTGTGGAAGGACCTGAAACGAGCAGTTAATGTGAGGTAAACCCACCAACATCCCAGAGCTGAAGCTGTTCTGTACAGAGGAATGGGCTAAAATTCCTCCAGCCGGTGTGCAGGACTGATCAACAGTTACAGGAACGTTTAGTTTGCAGTTATTGCTGCACAGGGGGGTCACACTCCGATACTGAAAGCAAAGGCTCACATACTTTTGTATAGTATAATATTTAACATTTGTTTAACTGGGTTCTCTTTATCCACTTTTAGCGCTTGTGTGAAAATCTGATGATGTTTTAGGTCATATTTATGCAGAAATATAGAAAATTCTAAAGGATTCACAAATTTTCAGGCACCACTGTATTCCCATCGTAAATAAGGGAGCACCTGTACAATATAACTCCATTAATGCATATATTGCCTTCTACAATGTATATATATATATACTGTATATATATATATATATATATATATATATATATATATACAGTATATATATATATATATATATATATATATATATACACATATATACATATATACATGATATATACATTGTCCTACCGAACTGTAAAAAATGAAAGGGGCAGTCATTTTGGACAACAAAAATCACTTTTACATTTAGTCTTTTGGCTGAAGTACTTATTCAGACCAAAACAGAAAATGTGCAAATAGTTGACAGGTGACAAGGTGACAAGATGGAAGCCTTTGAATAATCTATAAGTATTCATTATCAGCTATATTAGAGAGTGATGCTACCCATAGTTTAAAAACAAATGCACAGCTTAAAAACACATACCATAACTATTAAGAGATTAAAGACAGTTACTAAGATACACAAATATACAAAAAAAACAGGGGAATTACAGAAAATGAAGGGAACAGAAGAGTCGTCATCCTAGCTGTTGTTTGAAGAGTCTTCAGACTCTGTTGCAAAGAAGACACACACTGGGTTATTCTGACTGGTGTGGGAAGCTCATTCCACCAATGAGGAGCCAGGACAATTCATTAAATGAATCAAGACCTGGCCATGAAGCCAATGTACGATCCCAGCGAAGGATGTGCCAGATGTCCTGAAGCTGGAGACCTGAAATGGTGTGCAGGTGTGTAGTTCTGGCAAAAGTTTTAAATTTGATCCTAATGGCAACAGGAAGCCAATGGAATGATGTCAATAACAGAATTAAATGAGGAAACTGTGGTAGACAAGGAGCAGAATTTTGAATACTTTGTAGTGTAGCAGTGGACCATGAAGGTAGACCAGCAAGGAAAACATTGCAGGAATCATGTCAGGAAATGATGAAAGCCTGTACGAGGTTCTGAGCAGTTCCGTGGTTAGAAAAGGACATATTATCCTGATGTTGTGCTCAAGAAATCTGCGAGATCTTGCAGTTGATGTAATGTGGTTAGAAAAATGGACGTTGTTGTCCAAAATCACACCAAGATTTTTTGCTGTGTGGGCCGGCTGGACTGTGAGACCGTCTACGTTGGCTGAGAAGTCCAGTGTCAGTGAGTTCTTTTCAGGGAGGTGATGTCAGAAAGGCAGTTCTGTTTGTAAAACTTGGGAGGTGGATGGACGGAATAAGTAAATTTGAGTATCGTCAGCGTAGCGGTGATTCTAGAAGCCTAGTATTATCACTGCTATGGAACTGTAGTGGCCTAGCAATTAAGGTATTCGACTATGGACCAGAAGGTCCAAGGTTTAAATCCCACCTCTCCCAAGCTCCAAGACCCTTAACCCACTATTGCTTGGATTATAAGTGTATACCCATTGTAAGTCACTCTTGATAAGGGTACCTGCTAAATGATTAAATGTAGTTGTAAATGTAGAAGACTCAAGATCTAATCATTGAGCCCTGTGAAGTAGTATACAGGGAGAATAAGAGTGGACCAAGAACTGATCCCTGAGGAACTCCTGTATTATGAGGTGATGGACATGAACCATATCATGCTACTTGGTAAGATCAGGTACAATCAGAATCTGATGATTTGGTGTCACTTTTTTACCTGCCTATTTGACCTTCTGTGTTTGTACAAATTCACATATTAAAGAAATAAGATTATGTAGCGTGACAATGTCAATGGACACATATTACGCTACATAATCTTATACATAACCCACCGATATCTCGCCAATCTTCTTCCACGCAGATTACCTCAAAAAGCCACCAACCTCTCCTCTCACCAAGCTTAAAATGTGACAAATGTCTTGCCAGTAATTAAATTCTACTCTGCTAAGTTGCCAAGTTTCAGACCGTTGGTAGGTGGCAATTTAATCCTACTTTAAACGTGTAACGCCAAACGATGTACAGCTTGTCTGTTATCAGAGACATTATATAAGGAGGAGACTGGTTGAAATATGAATGGGACTGTAGTACAGAAGCCATGCCACATCATTAGAAAGAATTAATCGATACATTAGTACATCTTTCAAAGAGAGGTCGGCAAATCTTGGCCCCTCTGTAGTGGCGGAATACGCATGCGCAATAGCCAAAAAAACTTTAAAAAATTTATTTTTCTGTGTTATTTGAACCCAAAAATGCAAGTAAGTTCTATCATTTTTGTCAAATTATTCCAGCGATTCTAAATATGCATTTTAAATGTTCACTTCTCTTTAAGTTTTGGATATATAGGTCTCTCCCCATTCAAAGAGATAGGAATCTGGTCTCGAAATAACCTCCCGGTTAAGTTACCAAGATGGCGGTCGAGTGAACAGATTTATCTTTGCTGTTATTCATTGCAGACTGGACTTCATGCACTTTGCATCACAGAAACAATTGTCAATCACGGACTATTTCTTAAATTTTTCTTTCAGTTAGCATTTTCTTGGCTAATTGTTTGAATCATTCTCTGGACCACTTCTTAATGGAGGACAGTACTTATGGAGCAGTAGCTTAATTGTATAGCCTGTCCTTGTACTTTGAGTACATTAATGTAGAATATTAATTTCACTTAGTGAAATTAGACAGACAAATATGAACTGGTTTTAGCAATGCAGCTGAACTTGAATATGCCAATAAAGGTCTGCTGAAATGAAATAGGGGTTGGTCAATACCGACCTGATTGCGCCTCTCAAGCTGAATGAGTTTAATTAGATTGAGAGGGGGAGGCAGAGAGAGCGAGAGAGAGAGAAGTCTTAGCCATAAACAGGGTGAATTAAGAAGCACACAATCAGAGAGAAGAAAAATTAGTATTCTTCTGAAAGCTGGAACTTGCACTTACACAATCATCACACAATTAGAGCATGATTTTGGGACTGTCTGCGCTAATGAGCAAAGAAAACAATACAATGATGTGTCAAGTACAATGACATATCAGTATACATGTATAACGACTTGTTATTTCAATTGCTGTTATATAAATCAAAACGAGTGTTGCTTGTTTGGTGTATTTAATAAGGTACCAAACTCGAACGTCATATTACTGACGGAATACACATGACACAGTTGAACGTGAATGAAGTGAATGAAAAGATAACATCTGCCTCCCTCTTGTGGTGAAACTAGGGAATGGCGAAATGTTTAAACACCCAGTTTCAGTCTTTTTTCCTGTTTCCCTGGTGAGGGTGCGGTTAAAACGTACCCACATCAACTAAATAGTTTATTAACAAGCCACTAGGAGGTTCAAATGGCTGTTTGGAGAGTACATGTTATGAAACAAAAAGTAGGATAAACCTCGGATGAACCATTCAATCATTGATTTTCATACGGGGCTAACTGTGGTAGGCTAACCAATCCTAGACAAGGCGCTAATTCATCACAGGGCGCACACACACACACACACACACTTTAGAGACTTTATGGTTCTTTAGAGACACCAAGTGATATAGCACATGTTATGCTACAAACTCACGCAGACACGGGGAGAACATGCTAATTCCACACAGACAAGGTCTGTACAGAGCATTAAACCGCGATCTCTGGAAGTGAGGCAACAAACCCTACAGGGCTGCCTACCACTCAGCACACATTTGTGAAAAAGGGGACAAAACTTTCGTGTACAGACACACAGATCTCAGTGCCTGCAAAAGAACTGAAAACTCAAATATATAAACCAAAGTGAACTTCTTGTCCCATTAATCCTGTCCATAAAGTTATTTTTTGGTTTTTAGTACTGCGTATGCCAGTCCTGCACCTGTATGATCTAATTTCCCCATGTGGAAGTACAAATACGAGTACAGATTGGTGTGGTGTCACAACGAATGTAAGACAATACAATAGGACAATAAGATACACTAAAACAATGGCAGTGGTGCAGCAGTCAAGTGCTGACTGGTTTTATATGGAGACAAAAGTTTGTGGATACCCAAAGAAAATGACATCCAAAACAGTATGTTAGTTTGGAGCCCCCCTGTCATTTGCATTGTTCTTCTAAAACATTTTTGAACTCAGGTTCTGATGTTAGACAATAAGCCCTGGTTCACGTTTGGCATTCCAGTGCATTTTCAAGGTCAAGGTTCTGTGCAAGCCAGCCAAGTTCTCCAGAAAGTTGGCAACCAATTCTCTATGGACTTTGTTTAAGCAGGGCAGAATGGTGGAACCAGTGGATGGGGTTAAGGACTGCAGGACAGAAAGCTGATGATCTGATGATATGTTGGGAGCAGAAAAATATGAATGTGCCATACTGAGAGTCTAGGAAATCAGAACAACCCATTCTACTGCCAGTGTTTGCCTATGGAGAATCCAGGAATGTTTGCTTTATATTATGAATGTGTCACATGTCACAAGTGAGTGTTGCTGAAATAGCAGAGCTCAATAATGATATGGGGTGTTCACAAATTTGTGTCTGCATAGTTTTGTCTATATATATATTTCTCTCAACTGAAGTTTAATACAAGATTTATCAGCATCTTCAACTGCACACCTGTTTCATCCCAGTAACCAAACCCTCTCATCAGACTGTGTTCAATGATCTCTGAGTTTGGACCTTTGCAGATTAAATCTCCAGCAGAGCTGATCGCTGATCACATTTCTATGTCACCAGCTTTCTGAAGTGATGCTATCGATGAGTCACCAATCAACAACTGTGGCATTATGGCTACCACGTCATCAACGATGACGTACCTTTGTATTAGTATTTCTTTGGTCACATGAGCATGGGCAATTTCTTATCAACGTCATTATTAAAGGCACAGTACTGGACAAGTGAGGAAAACTGAACAGGAGAAAGGGCTGAAAACCTAATCAGGGTGGGAGGAGGACATGGTGACTGGTAAAAGACTGTCCCAGAGAAGGCAATCCAAAATGTATAAACAATTCTTATATTTTCCTTTGATCTACATGAGAACCAGTAGACACATGATTACCTTAAGAAATGACAAAGTAGATTTGCAGACTTCAGAATATGACTATATGTAGTAAATAACCATACAAGGTTATTACCACACCAAATGGGCAGCACAGTGGCTGGGTGGGTAGCACTGCCACCTCACTGCAAGAAGGTCCTGGGTTCAATCCCAGGGTGGAGCAGCCTAGGTCCTCCCCATGTCTGTGTGGAGTGGACTCTGGGTACTCCGGTTTCCTTCCACAGTCCAAAGACATGCGTGTTAATTGATTACGCTAAATTGACATTGACTTGAGTGTGTGTATATATGACTAGTGTTGATGTAACCTTGTGTATAGACGTAACCCTGTGTGTGTCGCTGAAATGGCCACTGATGCTGAGCAACGACGACGACCAAACAACTAAATGGCCACTTTATTAGAGACACCCAACTAATAGCCCATTGGCCTTCAGAGCCTCAGCAATTTGACAGGGTAAACATTCATTATGCAGGAATATAGACCCAAGGTAACAGGACAGCTTCTCGTAGTTGGCACAAATGAAATTGAGGTACTGATATGCCCATTCTACCTCATCCTAGTAATGCTCTACAGTATTAAGATCTGGGTACTGAGAAGAACAACTCACCCTCATATTCCTGGAACCAATCCATGACTCTTCGACCCTTATGACATGGTGCACTGTCCTGCTGAAAGTGTTCTTCTGCCATAGGGTAAACAGCTGAAGGCATGAACTTTGGTTGGCCACAATGATTAAGTAAGCCCTACTGTCCATCCATCCACAGGTATCAGAGGACCCAGGGTGTGCCCAGAAAACCTTCCCCACACCATTACTCCATTTCTAACTGTTGACACCTGACAGGAAGGGTTCATTGATTCATCCTACTCATGCCATATTCAGACCCATCAGCATGATGCAACAGAAAATCTGGATTCATCTGACCAGACGATGGTTTTACACTGCTCAGTAATCCACTTTTTGCTGCCCTCTTTTATCTACTGAAGTCTCAGGTGTTTCTAACATAATGGCCACTCAGGGTTTTTATTTATTTGTTACATATTTTAAATTAGAGGCCTTTGAAATCATCATTAATTCATATAACTTCAGCAACTAATCTCTTTGCCCCAACATGAACATGATCCCTTTGGTCTATAAAATGTTCCTACTGTATACTGGAAACACTGGGCGTAAGACCATACACACCCCGGACAGGGCGCTAGTCCGTTGCGAGTTGTCACACCCTCACTCTTTCATTTACACTCATACCTAGGGGCAATTTAGAGTTCTCACATTTAGGTATGATAGCATATAAACACCTACACCTAGGTCTCAATAGCTGTACAGCACCAGCACCTTCCACACTGGCTCTGAAAGTAAAACATATTATCCCATTTTACCCCTACTTATTCTGGCCAGGTTTGCGGAAGGTTCTGGAGGCTTAGAACTCACTCAGTGCAGGCAGAGGTAGACCCAGCACAGTCTGCCAGTCCAAAGCTGTAACCACATTATTTAGAAGGTCCAGGGTTCAAATCCCACCTCTGCCAAGGTGCCACTGGTGGGTCCTTGAGTAAGGCAATTAACCCACAATTGCCTGGATTGTAAGATTGTATCATTTGGAAGTTGCTCTGAATAAGGACGTCTGCTAAATTACTAAACGTGAATGTACATCAATCGACATTTACAATGCATAAATATCTCTCCATATTACAACCATTGTAGTGAAATGCATTTTGGCAAGCACCAGTTACTAACAATTGAAAAGAAAACGGAAAAACAAGGCAAGGTCCAGACAATTGGACAATACACATGTAACAGGACAAAGGTAATAAGAATACAGTCGAAGAACAAGACCAGCAATAATACAGACAAGAGACAACAAACCAGGTGATGTAACAATTTAAATACGTAATAAACACAATAGTCTATAGGTGTGTGAAATATTACAGTTCAATTGTAGATGAAGCGCAAGAAAGAATGTGTAAATCACTGCATACAGTACTGTCCAAAAGTCTTAGACCACCATTAGATTTGTTGTTTTAGCAATGGCATAATGACCATATATAGCATATTGTTGAGGACTGGATCTGGATTTGTCACTCCATAATACTCTGTTCCAATGATCTTCATTCCAATCTTTGTGAGCTTTAGCACATCTTTGCTTTTTCATCTTGTTTTTGAAAAAGTGGTTTCTTGGCTGCTACCCTACCAGAAGGAACATTCCTGTTCAAGCTTCTTCAGACTGTAGAAGGGTCAACTTGGCATCCAAATGAAGTTGCCAGATGCTGCTATTGCTCAAGTGTAAGGAGAGATCACACTAAATACTTGCCACTGTAGCATATAGAGGCTGTTTTCTAAATTTTTCTGCTTGTATTCTATGAAAAAGACTGAGAAATGATTATACATGACCATTATATTGTATCTAATCTAATTACAGCCTTAGACTTTTGCACAGTACTGTATGCATTCCCTCCATCTCATGAGCATAATCAACAGCTCTTCAAATACTTTTTAGGGCACTGTAGTGGACAAACCGTCCTAAAAATGATTTAATCTAAACAGGAAAAAGGCCTGAAAATCCTGACAATCAGGGTGGGAGTCAGACAGAGTGACTCCGAAAAGGTAGTCCATCTAGGGATGATCTCCAGCACGTCTGTACCAGAGAACTGAACTTAATGTGTATCAGTATCTGGGATGGGTTGATCAGGGTGCGGTGGCCTTTGTGCTCACAGTCACTCCTGAATGTCTTTCCCATTGTTAGCTTCCAATAACAAACCATTGCTTTTGCATGAATCAGATAACATGATAGCA
>JAJAGP010005027.1:22500-39058 GCA_025084515.1 Ancistrus triradiatus | reverse complement strand
TCCATGTTCTTACAATTGCTCCCAAAGTTGATTTATTCACACCAACCTGCTTGCCTATTGTAGATTCACTCCCTGGTGCAGCCTGGTGCAGGTCTACAATTTTCTTCCTGGTGTCCTTCGACAGCTCTTTGGTCTTGGCCATGGTTGAGTTTGGAGTCTGACTGTTTGAGGCTGTGGACAGGTGTCTTTTATACAGATAACGAGGTCGAACAAGTGCCATTAATACAGGTAACAAGTGGAGGACAGAAGAGCTTCTTAAAGAAGTTGTTACAAGTCTCTGAGAGGCAGAAATCTTGCTTGTTTGTGGGTGACCAAATACTTATTTTCCACCATGATTTACAATTAAATTCTTTAAAAATCCTACAACCCTTCAATTTTTTTTCTCATTTTGAGACATTTTCTCATTTTTCATCTCTCAGAGTTGGTGTACCTATGATGAAAATTACAGAAATCTGTCATCTTCCTAAGTAGGAGAACTTGCACAATCAGTGGCTGACTAAATACATTTTTGCCCCACTCTAGCTTTTACCCCAAGTCTATCGCTCTGCTAAATCAGTCTCCCAGTAATCCTGGGTGAACTAGAACTCTACTTTACACTTTGTATAAGCTGATTTACTTATTGAAGGTATACTTATTGTTATATTTTACGTTACTATATTAATAACCACCACACAAAGACATATACTGTACATTTGTGTGAGATGTAGAGTATTATACCAGTACATATTGAATTAACCAGTACTGGCTGTTAACACTTGAATTTTACCTATATTTCTAGCTTTGTAGTGTTTGAGTTTATTGATATGTCAATGGAAAATGTGTTTTCAAAGACTGTGTGTGTGTGCTGGTCATGTTTACGTCACCTTACATGTTTAAGGTGGTAGTAACTTCAGGCTCTTGCAGATGCTGTTGCTCGGATGATCAGGCTATAAATACCTGCAGGGTGACGGGATTCATAGATTGAGAAGAGGTGGTACAATGCAGTGAATGTCACATTCGATGTGTGGAAAATCGGTCGCAAAGCAGATGTTAATGATTGGCAAAAAAGAGTGATTGCGTTTGGGCGTGCCAATGGTCATAGTGTGAGGGAAGGTTCCGAATTTGCTGTTGTATCTAAGTGTACAGTCATACTGGTCTACCAGCAGTGGATGACCAAACCAGTCCTTCACAACCAATTTCTGAAAATCACTCTGCATGGAACTGCATGCCATGAACATATGGAGAAGAGTGGCATGTTAGAGGCCTTTACTCACTTTTGCTCACAAACGTTGCCTGGTTACAGTGGACAAAAAGAAAGAAAAATTGGACTGTTCATGACGGGAAACGTGAATTCTGGTCAGATGTTAATTTCTGATGTATTTTCTGCTTGTTTGTGAATAATGCTAGGCGTCATGTTCATCAAAGACCTCAGGAAGCTTTCAATGAGGATAAGGTGTGGTTCAAGCTAGTGGTTCTATGATGTTCTGGTTATGCTTTAATTGCGAAAATGGGTCCTTTGGTTGAGGTAACATTTAAATTTGAACAAGTTGTCTTTGAAAAACATGGGGTTGTATGTGTAGTAACCCTAGTTTCTGTAAAGGGCTCTCTGTTTAATCTAACTGCTCAGGGAGAGACAGTGTGATCCCAAGGTGAATCACTGGGAAGCCATTGCCAATTTGTATACCTGTATAATATCTTTTGGGCATTATTATCATTAATAATTATCAGAGGGTGCATTCCCGCCGCTAGAGGTCGCTGCGGGTCCGCTAAACGCCGCGGCCGACAGCCTATAAAAAGAGCTTGCGCCCTGCATTGATTACTGGGGCCGGGGATCACCGTTAAGGACCGTTACCCCCTGCCCCTCATGGCGACGGCGTTCGAGGTGCTTCAGGGGGCCAGCATCTTCACCAAGCTGGACCTCCGCAGCGCTTACAACCTCATCCACATCCGGCAGGGTGACGAGTGGAAGACGGCCTTTTTGACACCCACCGGGCACTATGAGTACAGGGTAATGCCCTTTGGGTTGATGAATGCCCCGGACGTCTTCCAATGGTTCATTAATGACGTGCTCCGGGAGGCTCTGGATCGGTACGTTTTCGTCTACCTCGACGATATTCTTATTTTCAGCCGTACGCTCGAGGAACACATCGGTCACGTCCGCCGGGTGTTGCAATTACTCCTGGAAAACCGACTATACATCAAACTCGAAACTCTAACCGCCCTCACGCGCAAGACCCCAGGCTCTTTCCGCTGGACACCGGAGGCTAATCGAGCATTCCGGGACATCAAAGACCGGCTCATTAACCCCCCAGTTCTCAGATTCCCTGATCCTGAGGAACCGTTTATTGTCGAGGTGGACGCGTCCGATATCGGCGTGGGGGCCATCCTTTCCCAGTGCACCGGGCCAGACCGCAAGCTCCACCCGTGCGCTTACTTTTCGCGACGTTTATCCCCCGCCGAGCGCAACTACCCCATTGGGGACCGGGAGCTCCTGGCCATGAAACTGGCACTTGAGGAGTGGCATCATTGGCTGGAAGGTGCCAAAGCCCCGTTCCTGGTGTGGATGGACCATAAGACTCTGGCGTATATCCAACAGGCAAAGAGGCTTAATGCTCGCCAGGCTCGTTGGTCGCTGTTCTTCACCAGGTTCGACTTTATGGTCACCTTCCGGCCGGGCTCCAAGAATGCCAAGCCCGACGCCTTATCCAGGCAGTGGGATCCCTCAGACTCTATCCCCGTCCAAGATCCCATACTCCTGGTGCCCCGGGTAGTCGCAGCCCTTACCTGGGCCATCGACGACGTGGTCACTAAGGCCCTTTGTCACGAACCTGATCCCGGCAATGGCCCTCTGGGTCGCAGGTTCGTTCCTGCCTCCGCTTGCCCCCGGGTGATGCACTGGGGGCATGAATCGTCGTTCGCGGCGCACCCTGGCCGCACGGCCACTTATAAGCTCCTCGGGCAGAGCTTCTGGTGGCCGCGCATGGAGGACGACGTCAGGCAGTCCGTGGCCCCCTGGCCTTCTTCAGCCTCTTCTCGTTCCCGCACACCTGTGGTCGCACATCTCCCTGGACTTTGTCACGGGCTTGCCCCCGTCTACAGGCAACACGGTCGTCCTCGTTGCTGTGGACTGCTTTTCCAAGGGGTGCAAGGTCGTGGCATTGCCTAAACTGCCCTCTGCCAGGGAGACGGCGAAGCTCATCCTCCGGCACGTTGTTCTGGCACGTTGTTGACCTGCTGTCTGATCGCGGTCCCCAATTTGTCAGCTGCTTTTGGACGGCTTTCTGCTGCTTGGTAGGGGCCACAGCCAGCCTCTCCTCTGGGTTCCACCCGGAGTCTAATGGCCAGACGGAGCGGGTTAACCAGGATCTGGCACGTATGCTCCGGTGCCTGACGGCGGGTAACCCCTCCACATGGGCGGAGCACCTGCCGTGGGCCCAATTTGCCCACAACCCCCTGTGGCATTCGGCCCTTGGCATGTCCCCGTTTGAGTGCCAGTTTGGCATCCAGCCTCCCCTCTTCCCTTGCCAGGAGGCGGACGTGGGGGTTTCCTCGGCTGGACAATTCGTTCGCCGATGTCGGCAGTCCTGGCTTAAGTCTCGGGCAGCTCTTACGGGCAGCGTGGAGTCCATGCAACGACAGGCGCATTACAAGCGCAGGCCCGCTCCCTCCTATATCGCCCGGGACAGCATGTCTGGCTATCTGCCCAGGATCTCCCTTTGAAGGGGTCCTCGGGCAAGCTGGCGACCAGATACGTAGGGCCCTTCAAGGTAGTTCGCAAGGTCAATGCGGTCAGTTATCGGCTGGCCCTGCCCACCTCTATGAAGATCCACCCCACGTTTCACACGTCCCAGCTTAAGCCCTATCTTTGCCAGACCCGCGCCCCGGCCAGGCTACCTCCCCCTCCCCGGATCATCCAGGGATCCCCGGCCTACATGGTGCGCCGGTTGCTGTACTCCCACGGGGTTCAGGGTAGCACCCAGTACTTGGTTGACTGGGAGGGTCATGGGCCGGAGGAACGTTCGTGGGTTCCTGCACGTCACATCCTGGACCAAGCCCTCGTCCGTGACTTCCGGAGGCGTCGTGCCGCTGACTTTGGGGCGTCAGGGGAGGGGGTACTATCAGAGAGCGCATTCCCACCGCTAGAGGTCGCCGTGGGTCCGCTAAATACCGCGGCTAACCGCCCATAAAAAGAGCGTCCTAAGTGCCAGCCTACGGCGCTCTCTCAACTTTCATTCGCATGTCACTATCACGAAGCTTCCCTCACGGTGTTACCGTTCTCCGTTGCCGGTTAAGGACAGTGGTGGCCCTGTCTTGTCAAGGAGGCGGGATCTCGTAAAGCCAAAAGGCTTGAGGTAATTGACAGGGATTTAGTTGGTAGGAAAGGGAAAGTTTGGTAACGCCATTTACCTTATTCCCACGTGCTTCCTCTGTGCCCGATATCCCTCCTCACTCCGGTCGCTTCCTCTATTGAGTTCCATCCTCTTCTTCCCGGCTTCTCGGACGCACGCATCACGTTTGTGTTCACACAGCTCGTGCTGGTCCCGCTTGGGTCTGACGGCCCTCTGCGCATGCGCGGCCAGCTCCTCTCTCACGTACGCACACACATAGTGCCATCTCCCCACACACACACACATTCGTAGCGCTCTCGCTCTCCCTTCTCCTTCACGTGCTTTATACAGCGCTGGGAGTTCATTCTAAGCGGGTTATTACCCAGTCCTCTGTTTTTTGTGTGCTCTGCTCTTATATTAATCATTACTTTTGTTTGAGTGCGCCCGTATAGCGACTCCTTTGTTTGCCCTTATCCTTAAGCCCTCCTCTGATCATTTGTTGAGCACAGGCTCCGTGGTGCAGCGGTAGTGTTCCCACCCCCGAGAGCCGTGATTCTGGGATCGAATCCCACTGCTGACAGCTTTCAGCATACACACGCACACTTAGTGTGTGTGTGATCCTTAGTTTTTCTCTTTTTCCTTTTTTTTGGGGATTCAGCCTCTACTTTTTCCCGCGCTTTCGCGGTGCCTCTTGCACTTGGGTCCGTTATTTATTTTCTTCTTTGGTGTGCCTCCTAGGCCTCCCATAACAATAATGTTGCCCATCTTTTCCCTTAATGTCTGATTCATCATACTGCGCCTCACGCTGGTGATCTGGATACTGGATTTTGAAGGATTATTTAGTTATTTATTAATTTAATGTCACATCAGCATCAGTGGATAAATATGACCTAAAACAACATCAGATTTTCACACAAGTCCTAAAAGTAGATGAAGCCATAAACCCAGTTAAACAAATGAGACAAAAATATTATACTTGGTCATTTATTTATTGAGGAAAATGATACAATATTACATATTAGTGAGTGGCAAAAGTATGTGAACCTCTAGGATTAGCAGTTAATTTGAAGGTGAAATTGGAGTCAGGTGCTTTCAATCAATGGGATGACAATCAGGTGTGAGTGGGCACCTTGTTTTATTTATAGAACAGGGCTCTATCAAAGTCTGCTCTTCACAACATGTTTGTGGAAGTGTATCATGGCACGAACAAAGGAGATTTCTGAGGACCTCAGAAAAAGTTGTTGATGCCTCACAGGCGGGAAAAGGTTCAAAACCTCATCTATAGATTTTTGGAATCCACCCATCCACATTCCGACGATTGTGTAAAAATGGAGGAAGTCAGACCACTGTACCCTCCCCAGGAGTGGTCCGACCCACAAAAGATCACTCCAGAGGCAAGTCATGTAATAGTGGTGAGGTCACAAAGGACCCGGGTAAATTTTAAAGCACCGGAAGGCATCGCATCACATTTGGCTAATGTTAATGTTCATGAGTCCACCATCAGAAGAACACTGAACAACAATGGTGTGCATGGCAGGGTTGGCAAGGAGAAGTCACTGCTCTTTCAACAGAACATTGCTTGCTCGTCTGCAGTTTGTTAATGATCACTGAACAAAGCCAGAAGGCTATTGGAAGAATGTTTTTTGGACGGATGAGACCAACTATAAGTTTTTTGGTTTAAAAGGAAACGTTATGTTTGGAGAAATTAACACTGCATTCCGCTTAATGATTCCGTATTCCCATCTGTGAAAAATGGTGGTGGTACATCATAATTTGGGCCGCTTTGTTTGCATCTGCCAGGACATCTTGCCATCATTGATGGAACAATGATTATGAATTACATAAGAGAATTCTAAAGGAAAATATGAGGACCGTCCTGAACTGAATCTCAAGAGAAGTGGGTCATGCAGCGTGGAAGGACCTGAAGCGAGCCGTTAATGTGAGTAAACCCACCAACTCCCCAGAGCTGAAGCTGTTCTGTACGGAGGAATGGCCAAAAGTCCTCCAAGCCATGTGCAGGATGATCACCAGCCTACAGGAAACGTTTAGTTTGCAGTTTATTCTGCACAGGTGGTCATACCAATACTGAACGCAAAGGCTCAGATACTTTTAACCAACTCAATAAATATGTCATATTGGATCATTTTCCTCAATAAATAAGTGACCCAAGTATCGAATATTTTTGTCCCTTTGTGTACTGGTTGTCTTTAATCTAAATTTTGTTACAAAAAAGGCAAGAGCGGGTCCTAGGTCAAACCAGGGATCCTGGAGTTCTTGGTGCTGCACACAACCTGCATGCAATTTGGGGATAATTTGCATATTATCTGTTTATGAATAGGTAATTACAAAAGGCATATTGTGTAATTAATTTATGTCCTGGTTATTTTATATACAGTCCATCTGTTTCAGTGATCGGTGATGCTTGAAAGTTTGTGAACCCTGAGCCTTTTTTGTTTAGCATTTCTATATTTCAAACATTTCTGTATTTTATTTGACATAAAACTTCATCTCTTCTTTAACAGGACCCATTTAAGAAATGAGAGACAATTTTAATCCTTGGTCATTTATATGAAAAGTATTCATGTTACCTATAGTAATATTCAGGAGTCAGGTGTTTCTCAAACAATGGGGATGACATCAGGTGTGAGTGGGGGCACAAACTGTTGTATTTAAAGAATGGGGATCTATAATGTCTGATCTTCACAGCACATGTTGTGGGGCAGTGTATCCATGGCAAGCCTGAGCTTTCCTGATTGCCTCAGAAATAGAGTTGTTTGAATGCTTTTCAGACTGGAAAATTGTTTACAAAACACATCAAAGCCTAGTTTGGATTTGACAAATCCACAGTCAGACAGATTGTGTACAATTGGAGGAATTTCAAGGCTGTTGTTTATGAGATATATGTTTGAGTTAGCAGCATCAGGAGAACACTGAACAGCAATGGTGTGCATGGCAGAGTTGCTCTCCAAAAAACACCATTACTTCCCATTGCCTGGCAATTCAGAAACCTATAAGTAGGAATATTAATACCACTGCAATGCATATAAGAACTTTAATGCTCCACAGTTACCCAGAGGTGGTAAGTACTGTACTAATTATTATAGGTACTTGACTAATTATTGCTGATATGTATATTTTTACATTATTTTATTCAATAATTTATTCATTTATTTTCACTATTGTCTTCTATGCTGTAGTTTTATATTCTCTATTTTTATACTCTTAGTAATATTTCATTTTCTCTAAAATGGTAGTGTATATTTTTTATTATATTTTTTAAATATGTTGTCTCTGTTAATAATTATTTAGGTCATCTACTGCTAAACATATTCATTAGGTGACTTAGGTTAATTCTTGATTAATATCATCTAAGCTGCCCAAGAAGATTTGGTCCCTTTTTGAGTCTGGGTCCTATAAATGTTTTCCCTATAACATTTAGGAAGTTTTTCCTTGCCACTTGGCCTTCTCAATTTGGGATTGGGCTTAAATAAGAGAAGATAATAGAAAATTGTAAAGCTGCTTTGAGACAATGCTCCATTGTAAAAAGTGCTATAGAAATAAATCTGACTATGGCTTTATTGTAAAAATATTTTGGAGGTCAAAATAAAGCTTTTTGGTTTAAATGAGAAGTGGTACATATGTAGACAGGGAAACACTATGTCCCAGAATAAGAACAATATAAAATCTGTCAAAGATGGTGGCAGTAGTATTATGGTTGGGGCCTGTTTTGCTGCATCTGGGCCATGACAGTTTGCTATCGATGGAACAATGGATTCTGAATTATACCAGAAAATTGTAAAGGAAAATGTCAGGACATCTGAATGTGAACTGAATCTCAAGAGTCATGCAGTAGCCCAAGTCATTCAACAAAAATAGCTAAAGAAGAGTACAGTTAATGTTTTGAAAAGGCCAAGTCAAAGTCTTGCCTAATCCAACAGAAAATGGTTGTGGACCAGTTCGTGTGAGACAATCCACTACCACCTTGGAGCACTTCTATACTGAGGATTGGCTAAAATTTCTAAATCCTGCTGTGCAGGACCGATCAACAGAAATGTTTAGTTGCAGTTATTGCTGAACAAAGGTGTCATTTGTTTAATCGGGTTCTCTTTATCTACTGTAGAGCTTCTGTGAAAATCAGATTTCGTTTTAGGTATGCAGATATATAGAACATTCTAATTCTAAAGGGTTCACAAACTTTCTAGCACCACTGTAATATCTCTACCTTAAACCATGCAGTGTATGGTATAAAGCTACTGCCTAGGATTCCAATATAAAAATCCAAGAATCATTTCAGCTAGCACTCACACTCATTGTTCATCTTCTAAAATAATGCCCTTCTTCGAGGCCTGAAGCTCCAGTCTTCACTTAAAAAAAGAACAGTAAAGAAACAAAAGGAAAAAACAGACAAGAAACAAATACAGAAGATTAGTAAATGCAATAAGAGACACAGCACCGGTAGGCCAATATCAAAATCACAGAGTAAAATAACTGAATCAGGTTTTTTCTTCATTCGCAAAACCCCAATACTGCTGGGAAGGCATTCTGGCTAAGGCTGCATGTAACATGACAATCAGAGAAAGACAGGTTTAAATTCCTAATGAATATGAATGACAGCATTTAGTGCAAAATTGTTGGCAAGCACATTCGGTCCATCATATTGGTCTAAAGTTTTGTTTCTTGGTACATACAGTGCAAAGAGAAATTGTTGCAAAAAAACAAACATGTAGGTCTTGGACTTCAGACAGTTCATACTGTCTTAAAAAGGCTTATGTGCACCTAGGTCTGATTTAAATTTGAATAGATGGGAATTTATTGTATGGTGCAGTACACCCCATACAAATAAGTCCCCCTTCCCATAATCCAATTCTACCAGCAGTAGAAGAGGGGGAAAAGATTAAGTCAAATCTCATTATATTTTCTCCTTTATGTTGGCTTGTCCAATCTCACATAAACAAGCTTCGCAATTCAAAGATTGTTTACTTGACACTCTAGGAAGAATGAATATATAAGGCACATGCTTATAGATATGTAATTAATAACCAAATATGAGAGAATCAAATCATCTCTGGAAATTATTTTCTTTGAAATGCTCCCTCTATCTGGTGCCTTATTTGTGGCACCTGGAACATTGAAATTTGCTGCAACTGAATAGTGTGCTATGAAATGAGATTGCATTGTGGGTCTAATAACTCCTGATGGAATAGCACAGCTTGACACAAGTATTTTATGGAGAAATACAGAAGCAAAGAGAAAGTTAGCATCCTTGGGCCTCTATACAGTATATTATGGGACACAATAGGGACACCAAAGCTAATCCTGAGGAAACACAATCACAATAAGAAGTCTTGTGTGATAAGATGGATGCTGTCCTTGAGTACTCCCTTCAGTATGGCTGCTGTAAATGTAAATTGTCATTTAGATTACTTTAGCTGAAAACTTGTTTTTGGTGGTGCAAGTGGTTAGCCTTCTCAAATCATAGTTTCAGAAATCCCTGATTTGAACTATGAACCAGACCCAAGACTGCACTGGTCTGGAGATTATTGCATGTTCTCACTGTGTCTGTGTGGGTTTTCTCCAGGCACTCCCACATTCCAAAAACACGCAGTAGGTTAACTGGTCTCTGTGTTTGACGATTGCAGTCACCTTGCACCTGTCATGGATATAGCTAGTGGTGGTTGCAGAACATTACTAAATAAACTATATCTGCATTTCATGAAGGCACCATAACTTTGCTTGAAACGTGGCAAGTAGAAAGGGTGTGTCCCAATAATTTTGGCCATGTGCACAGCGTGATTATCTACATAACAGTGTTTGAAACGTTGTCTGTACATTAAGCGGTTCGGGCTGTATTAATCGCAGAAATTGTTGGTGGAAGAAATAGAAGTATGAGTGGAAACAATATACAGTGCTTTTCACTTTTTTAATATATATTTTTTAATATATGTTTAACACTAAACTGTAGTACTACTGTTGTTGACACCTTCGGTACTGTTAAGGTGACATGGCACTATACTAGAAATTATTATCTATATAGTATAGTGTTAGTAGTAGTGTAGTGATTATATATAGAAATGATTATATCGGCTACTCAGAACAGACGACGTCCCGTTGTCATTACCCGTCATAATGTCTTTCGTGTTGCTGTATATAGTGTGTTAATGTAGGTTTTCTCACACATGGCTTGCTAATTAGAAAAATGAGTTCATTCCATTTCTTTGGTACACCACATAACCAAATGTTTGTGGACATCCAAAGTCTATTATGATATATATTTAATATCTATTATTCATATATCCAGTATTCATATGAAGTTTCTCTTCAGAACAGCCTTCACTCTTTTGAGAAGACTTTCCACTATGTTAGATAATAAGCTCTGGCATTCCAGTCAATCTCAAAGATATCTGAATAAGCCGTGTTTCAGCAGGGTTTAAGCAAGGTGTGGAATGCAATGTTTCTGAGGTTTGAGAAGAACAGGGGGTAAAGGTAATGAATTACTTTGCAAGGGAGTGTCCCTGGTCCCCCCACATCCCAAATATGTGTTAGGGTAATTGGATGCTCCAAATTGCTCCGGTATGAATGCGACTGAGTAGTATCGACATAACCTTGTTCCTGTAGCAAATATCCATTGATGCCGAAAGCGACGTTAAAGAAAATAAAGCCCAAGCCCTCCTTGCAACCCAAGATCTCCACAAAAGTTGTTCTCTATCAGAGGCAAATCATTTTTATGGATTAGTTTTGTTTTTTTTACATTTTCTGTCGTATTTGATGTTCTCAAATGGAAAGCAAATGATGAAAATAAAATTTTGGAGGTGAATTAGTGTTTTGGATCAAGTGTCTACTTCAGTTTAAGCGCTGAATGATCATTACACTATATGTTAAACTTACTAATAACTAGTGTTACAAAGTGCAACCCAAAATCAAATGGAAAAAAATTATGCAGTTTCTTACTGTGCATTTACTTTGACTTGTATTTCATTGCAGATAGTATGAACCCAAGACATTTAGTTTGGTCTGGCCTACTTCATTTCATTTGTTAATAAACTACCATTCCTAAAAATAATGATGTGATTTCAAACAGGTAACGTCAACAGGGGATTGTAATCATGAGTTGGTACAAAAGCAGGCTTTGAAACTGAAATGCAGGACTGGAAGTTTATTAACAAATTTAATGAAGTTGACTAGAAAAAATGAGAGCTATAATTAAAATAATTAATAGAGCCCTGATCTCAACATCTTCATGTCTGTCTGAAATTACATGAAGAGACAGAATAATTTGAGCAAGCCTACATCCACAGAAGATCTGTCGTTAGATTTCCAAGATGTCCAGAACAACCTCCTTGCCAAGTTCCTTCAAAAACTGTGTGCAGCTGTACTAAGAAGAACTGTTTTGAAGGCAAAGGGTGGTCATTCCAA
This sequence comes from Ancistrus triradiatus, assembly GCA_025084515.1. Lineage (NCBI taxonomy): Eukaryota > Metazoa > Chordata > Actinopteri > Siluriformes > Loricariidae > Ancistrus > Ancistrus triradiatus. Next base: position 27,338 of record JAJAGP010005027.1, on the reverse strand, counting down.
ATATTGATTTGAGTTAGATTTGTCTTTTGATCATTTACTTTGCATTTTGTTAATTGACAAAAATAAGCCATTAACACTTCTGTTTTTGGAAGTGTTCTTACTTTGACGCATTTTTTCCTCACCGGCCTAAAACTTTTGCACAGTTCTGTATATAAAGAAATGTTAGTAAACTGGAACAGAATATGGGTGAAACAGTAATTCTGAAAACATATTTGGAATCAGGATGTAGAAATACCTAAGAATCAGGTAAATTTATTTATTTATTTAACATTTAAGGTCATGTATGCCATAGTGTCACTCATATGAATGTGAAATTCCTTCTGCAGGTCAAGGGTTGATTCATGGCAATGGAACTTAAACCCTTAAAGTCGGCGACACTTTAGTAGGTCAGAGGTACTCCCACGAGGCATAATGCCATCCCCACCACAGCCTGTACATCAAAATCAATCATGCCACTATAACACACACTCACTCTTACCAAGAGCTCAGCAAAAGACTATGAGAGCAATTCAGCATTTATTCATCCATAAGTGCTTGGACTGTACCTTTTAAATTTGTACAGTTGTACATTGCTTTGTTAAAGGATATCTACGCTACAGATATAGCGTTAATATAAAATAATCTCATTATTTCTTCCTTATAACAAGCCATGTCTAACCACACCCCATGGACAACACACTTTAACCACCTTCTTAAGGCATACATCAAAATGCTTATGATTTTGCAATCAATTTTGCTTAAGTCCATAGGACTGAAGCATCCCATTATGTTTAAGAACGATTCGCATTGATTGATTCAGCGGCCGTTGTGGTATTGATAAATAATTAAAAAGCTTTTCATTTAATTTGAGGGTAAAGCAGTCGGAGAAGACCCCCATTCAGAGTAATGAGGCTCACTAGCCTGTTGGGAGAAGAGCTGGACCCTAATGCCTCTCCTCTCTGCTCTCCCAGTGGACACTGCCAGCTGGATGTGTCTGCCATACTCACAGAATCAATGCAATCTGCCTTGAAAGAAAATCAATATGATACGTCCATTTATGCCTCTTAGAGTAGGGCAGGAGCCTTAAGAGGCCAAGTATACCAAACAAACACTTTTTCATGTTAACAACAAATTGATGTATTTACTTGAGTTTTCCCTTTTCTGTTTTTGCTGTGCATTTTTCCTCAATGAAAGCCAGTTCTTTTTTTACCCACAAGAAAAGCTGTTCTGTAGATTGTGCTACAATGATTACTATTGGTTTTCTTTTGCAAACTACAGCAGACTAGTTATTTTATTGTTTTTCATCGTTGTAATTATTATTTATCAAAATTGCTACCAATGACATGCAGTGAGGTCATGGGTGGATGAGGAACTGGACAACCGGAGCCAGATTTACACGTATATGAACCTCAAAGAGTCTACAAACAGCATATTGCTAGTATTCACACAAACAGTGTGCCTTGCTGACAATTACAGCCCAACTCTCCAAATTTTGACAATAAAAATTATATTTCATTTGTCATTGCATAATACTCTTTTCCACTGATATTCATTCCAGTCATTGTGGACTTTGGCATATCTTAGCCTTTACACCCTGTTCCCCTTCCAAAAAGTGGTTTCTTGGCTGTTACCTTTCCAAAAAAACCATGCCTGATCAAGCTTCCTTGGACTATAGAAGGATTGTGGCATCTCATTATAGCTGCCAGTTGATGCTACTGCTCAAGTGTAAGTCTAAATACTTGCGACTGTAGCCAACAGAAGCTGTTTTATTTTGATTTATTTTTAGCTTTTTAGTACTGCATACAAATCTCCTGTATTTGCCAGTTTTATTCTAATAAATAGGCTGAGAAATAATTATATATGGTCATTATACCATTGCTAAAACAATGGTCTATCTAATATACTGGTGGCCTAAGACTTTTGCACAGTAGTGTAATTATTGTAGCAAGTATTATTGTGCTTTTGTTATGAGATGTGAAAAATAAAATCATTTTAACATCATTCAACCTATTTTTAGAGATTTGTCATTAATTTAATTTATTCTAGTAGTTTATTTCTAAAAGTAAGCAAAACATTTTCCCAATGGATTGTGATAATTTAATAACCTGATAAGATTGCTCAAAATTGCTGAAACATTTCTAGAAATAGGTTAAATTAATTAAAATATTTTCATGATTTCATAATTCTCAGTTCAAACATGTTACGCAGTGATGCCCTTGATCTGCTTGTGCTACAGCTTGCCTCTAGATCTAGAGTGACCAGATTTTCAATAATAAATTTTTTTGCCTACTTTGTTTTTACGTTTGGAATATGTTGACTAATATCATTGTGACTTCTATGAGAAATTAAACGTAGTTCCGCATGTTAGGCAAACGTTTGTTTAGCCATCTCAGCAGTACATCAGCTATAGTGAGTGAGGGCATGTCGTTAAGTCACATAGGTGAAGGGCGGCTGATAATTTTTTGAATTATATTAATTTATAAAATCAACAAACATGATTTGGCCTGTTCATGGTTAGACGTGTACAGTAACTTGTGAAATAACTGTTGTGTTCCTTTTAAATAAATGCTAGCGTTTTTTACGATTATTCTCTGCTAATGTTCATTGCAGTATACATTTGTCCTTTTCTTTGACATACGGCACAAATGTAGATATTTTAAAAATATGTCAGAACACCGGGAGATGGACTGAAACACGATATGGTGCCAGGGAAAATGGGACCTCTGGTAACCCTAGTCAAGTCAAGTCAAGTCAAGTCAGATCTATTTATATAGCGCTTTTTACAATGGAGCATTGTCTCAAAGCAACTTTACAAGTTTAGATGATCTTCTAATAACTACGTCCAATCCCAAATTGAGCAAGCCTAGGGCAACAGTGGCAAGGAAAAACTCCCTGAGTGTTATAGGAAGAAACCTTGGGAGGACCAAGACTCAAAAAGGGACCCAACCTCCTTGGCTGGCGTAGATGATATATGTAAGAACGAAACTGAAGTCATAGAGTCATAGTTCGAATAAAATGTGAAGTATGCACATCGGCATTAAGTGGCCCGAGTATGATGGGGCTGGAGCTGATGACGGAAGCAGCTTGAGTGAAGCTTCAGCGGATGAACATCATGTGTTGGGCTGGAACTAGTACCGGAACACAGCTCGGAGGAGAAAACGAAAGAAAATGTAATTTAGTTAATGATTAAGAGCACAGTGTTTATTAACAATCACTGATGCCATGTGTAGCATGAGACCCCGGCAGCAGCATTAGCTATAGCAGCATAGCTAGAAAGAGGAGAACTGGTAGGTAACCAGCCATATGAGGGATCACAGGGAACATCGGCAACCCCACGTGTGGCAGAAGACAGCAACCCAACGTCTCTGATCACCATAAGACTCTTTGACTATGAACCCCCAGCTCTGCCCTTAGTCTAAGGCAAGGATGCACAAGTCAGGATCACGAGGACCGAAGCCCAGTTCAGCCAGACCCGCCCACCCGACAGTCCCCGCTACCGGACAAGGCAGGCAGGCCGGACAGGATTCCCAGCCCAGTGACCCGAGCCATGCATCCCGGTCTAAATCTAGTCAAAAGCCTGTGTAAATAGGTATGTCTCTAGCCTAGACTTAAAATTTTGGAGAGTGTCTAAGTCTCGAACAAAAAGTGGGAAGTTTTTTTTTTCCATAGTTGGGGAGCCATGTATGAGAAAGCCTTTCCCCCGCTGTGAACTTTTTTAATTCTATTAACTAAAAGAAGTCCTGTACCCTGCGAACGAAGTAGACGAGTTGGATTGCAAAACTCTATAGAGTTCACTCAGATAATGTGGCCATGCCAGGCCATGTAGAGCTTTATAAGTTATAATAAGAAGTATTTTTGTATCAATGCGGGAATTGACTGGTAACCAGTGGTAGTGATGATAGAACAGGAGTGAGATGATCAAATTTTTTTTAGTTCGAGTTAGCCACTCGGGCAGCTGCATTCTGAACTAACTGAAGTTTATTTATAGATTTACTAGAGCATCCAGTAAGTAAGGCGTTACAAGTAATCCAACCCTGAGGTTATAAACGCATGAACCAGTTTTCTCTGCATCATTAAAAGAGAGGATTTTTTCTAAGTTTAGCGCTATAATTGAAAGAAAGCAATTCGAGTGATGCTGCAATGTGTGCATCAAAGGAGAGATCTGAATCAAATGTGACCCCTAAGTGTTTTACAGACGGACTGGGCAATACTGGACAGCCATCTAGATTTAGGATAGATGTAGCCAACCTGTCTCTCACAGCCTTGGGTCCCACTAATAGAACCTCAGTTTTATCTGAGTTAAGTAAGAGAAAATTAAATAACATCCAATCTTTTATTTGCTTTACACAGTCCTTAATTTTGTTGATTGTAAGGCTGTCATTAGGTTTGGCTGATATGTACAGCTGTGTATCATCTGCATAGCAGTGAAAACTAATGCCATGTCTACGAATAACTGAGCCTAGTGGCAGCATGTACAGAGAGAATAAAAGCGGGCCAAGCACTGACCATACTTCACTTTTGAAAGCTTAGACCTTAGATTATTTGTATGAACAAACTGGTACCGGTCAGTTAAGTAGGATTTAAACCAAGAAAGTGCTGATCCCTTCATACCTACAGTATTTTCTAGTCTATTTAGTAAAACATCATGATCTATAGTGTCAAATGCTGCTCTTAAATCTAACATAACAAGAAAAGAAACACATCCCTTATTTGAGGACATCAACAAGTCATTTAGTGCCCTAATTAAACCCTCCCTACACCTGAAGGAAACTTGGAAGGTAGAAGTGCCCCTTGGCAAGAGGCAGAGGATATACAGATAGCCACCTCGCCAGATAGGTTATACAAATCTAGATATCTCA
>JAJAGP010005027.1:0-17500 GCA_025084515.1 Ancistrus triradiatus | reverse complement strand
CATTGGGCAATAATGCCGATAAAGCACTTACGGGGGTGACATCATTAAAAGATGCTATGTGTAGTATTCCTGTTTATACTTAGGTATTATTATACCATTTATTTTTGTTAGCAAATATAGCAATCCAAAACCTAATCTGTGGGTCCTCTCCAAACCACAGAAATGGCAAAATACATATAGCATAATCTGAGAAGCCCGACATGTGACAAAACAAATACAGTACAGAGGGAGGCAACTTTTATCCTGGTCACCCAGTGTACAACCAAAGTAATTCTTTTATGAGGTGTGTAAAATATCATTTTTGGGATTTGTATGGTAGGATATATGGCTTGGGATTATAATGGTGGACAGGGTATGAGCACAACACATAAATACTTAAAAGCACAACCTTTCAGCAGAGTGGAAAAGTCACCTGAGAAGTTTACAAATTGAATTCTAGCCTGACAGGCAACTGCTACTCAAGAGTATGTACTATTTGCATAACCCAGCCTGTCCAGTCCAGTCGCCCAGTCTTGTACTAGCTTACATGTTTAATGAATGGTGTCATTGGACAGTAAAGTCAATCATACTCTTACGTGGGTGATGTAAATATACATATACATACATATATACAACCCCTAATCAGAAAAACTTGGAACAGTATGGATGGAATTTTCTTACATTTCCTTTGACATTTACTTCATTGCAGACAGTATAAACCCAAGATATTGCATCTTTCTTGTTGGTCACCTTCAATTTATTTGATAATAATCTTTAATAATCTTTAAAAAGCAATTTAAGGCTAGTAATGAGGTAAAAAACTAAATAATGATGTGATTTCAAACAGGTGGTTATAATCATGATTTGGTACAAAAGTAGTATCCATGAAAGGCTGAGTCTTTGAGGAGCAAAGATGAGCAGAGGATCTCCAGTTTATCAACAAATGTGTAAGAAAATTGAAATGTTTAAAAACAATGTTCCTCAAAGAAAGATTGGAAGGCATTTATGTATTTCTCCCTGTACAGTGCAAAATATCATTAAACGATTCAAAGAATCTGGAGAAATTTCAGTGCGTAGGCAAGGGCACAAGCTTAAGCTGAATGCCGATGATCTCTGATCCTTTAGACGGCACTGCATCAAGAATCATCATTCATCAGTAGCTGATAGAACCACATGGGCAAGGGATTACTTTATCAAACCTTTATCAAGCACTACAATATGGACTTACATAAACAAATGCCATTTAAAACATTACTGTGCAAAAAGGAAAACTTATAATAACCATCTCCAGAAGCTGCGTCAACTTCTCTGGGCTCGAGGCTGTTATCAACAAAAAGTCCAAAAGCCAGGGTCTGTCATTGTATGAGGTTGAATCAGTACCCTTGGCAAAGGTCATTTACACTTCTGTGATGGCAGCATTAATGAAGAAATGTACTTTGAGCTTTTTGAGCAACATATGCTGCCTTCAGGACGACATATTTTCTTATATATATCCGTGCATTTTTCAGCAAGACAATGCAGAACAAGCCAAATCAGAAAATGTTAGGATTGAAATATGTAAATCCCTTCCAGTCTTTTTTGAGGAACATTTGTTTTTAGACATTTCAATAATTTTCATACACATTTGTTGACACTCTGCCTATCTTTACTGCTCAAGTACTCTTTCCTGGATACTGCTTTTGTACCAAATCATGATTATAATCACCTGTGGACATCACCTGTTTGAAATCACATCATTGATTAGTTGTCTTTTTTTTTTTTTTACTTCATTACTAGACCTAAATGAAATGAAGTTGAGCAGAATAAAAACTGAAATATCTTGAATTTATACTGTCTGCAATGAAACAAAAAGTCAAAGGAAATTTATGGAACACTGCATATAACAGTATGTACAGGTGGGGCAAGAAAAGTATTTAGTTCAGCCACTGATTGTGCAAGTTCTCCTACTTAGAAAGATGAGAGAGGTCTGTAACTTTCATCATAGCTACACTTCAACTATGAGAGACTAAATGAGGAAAAAAATCCAGGAAATCAACATGTAGGATTTTAAAAGAATTTAATTTGTAAATTATGGTGGAAAATAAGTATTTGGTCACCCATGAACAAGCAAGATTTCTGGCTCTCACAGACCTGTAACTTCTTCTTTAAGAAGCTCTTCTGTCCTCTCACTCATTACCTGTATTAATGGCACCTGTTTTGACCTCGTTATCTGTATAAAAGACACCTGTCCACAGCCTCAAACAGTCAGACTCCAAAACTCAACCATGGGCCAAGACCAAAGGACTGTTGAAGGACACCAAGAAAGAAAACTGTAGACCTGCACCAGGCTGGGAAAGAGTAAATATTACAATAGGCAAAGCAGGTTGGTGTGAATAAATCAACTGTGGGAGCATATGGATGATCCATAAGAGGATTGGGAGAATATCATGTGGTCATATGAAACCAAAATAGAACTTTTTTGGTAAAAACTCAACTGGAGGAAGAAGAATGCTGAATTGCATCCCAAGAACACCATACCTACTGTGAAGCATGGCATGGGGTAGAAACATCATGCTTTTTTGACTGTTTTTCTGCAGAGGGGACAGGGACAACTGATCCGTGTTAAGGGAAGAATGAACGGGGGTTTGTGCCATGTATCGTGAGATTTTAAGCCAAAACCTCCTTCCATCAGTGAGAGCATTGAAGATGGAACTGTGTCTGGGTCTTCCAGCATGACAATGATCCCAAACACACAACCGCTCAGGCAGCGAAGGAGTGGCTCCGTAAAAAGCATTTTTCAAATTCCTGGAGTGGGCCTAGCCAGTCTCCAGACCTAAACCCCATAAAAAGTTTGTGGAGGAAGTTGAAAGTCCATGTTGCCCCAAAACATCACTGCACTAGAGGAGATCTGCATGGAGGAATGGGCCAAAATACCAGCTACAGTGTGTGCCAACCTGGTGAAGACTTACAGGAAACGTTTGACCTCTGTCATTGCCAACAAAGGTTATGTTACAAAGTATTGAGTTGAACCAAATTTTGGTGCCATCAATACAGGTAATGAGTGGAGGACAGAAGAGCTTCTTAAAGAAGTTACAGGTCTGTGTCTCTCATAGTTGAAGTGTACCTATGATGAAAATTACAGACCTCTCTCGTTTTTCCAAGTAGGAGAACTTGCACAATCAGTGGCTGACTAAATACTTTTTTGCCCCACTGTATACTGCTTAGGTTTTATGTTGCAAGACTGTATTGTATGTTTTTTTCTTTATAATGTTCATGGAGTTTTTCCTTGCCACTTTCACCCTAGACTTGCTCAATTTGGGATTAGCCGTAGATATTAGAAGATAATCTAAAATTGTAAAGCTGCTTTGAGACAATGCTCCATTGCAAAAAGGGCTATATATAAAAAATCTGACTTGACTTGACGGGCTTAAGATGCTAGCACACCATTTCAGAGATTTATTTTATTTATTTATTTATTTAATTTATTGTCATTTAGCAGACGCCCTTATCCGGAGCGACTTACAACTAATACAATCTTACAATTCAAGAAACTGTGGGTTAAAGGCCATGCTCAAGGAGCCAACAGTGGCAGACCGGCAGAAGTGGGATTTTAACCCTGGACCTTCTGGTCTAATCCAGTGCCTTAATTGCTGGCCACCAAAGTCCCAAGTCCCAGTGATCCAAGTTCGTGTCCTGGAGGAATCTTTCAGGAAAGATAAGGGATGTCCGGATAGGGGAATCATCTTTCAGTGTTGCAGCATTGACAATTACCCAGCCCTGTGATGAGCTGTTGGCCCATTCAGGGTATATTCCCACCTGCTCCCTGTGAATTAGAAATAGGAAATGGTAACACCAGAGAGCTGCCGCAGCCAAACAGGGGCCACACTCAGGCAGTCTATATTTAAACATCAGCTACAGAAACTTGAGTTCAAAGACATGTAATATGAAAGTAGCATTAATTATAAATATTTGTATTCATAATCATAGGGATCGTTACAGTAGCAGCCAGTGAATCCAGGTCCCACAAGATGTCACTATGGAGCAGTACATGACATAATCAATAATTCAGTGTAACAAGTAAAGTGTACAATTTATTACATTACACAACTCTAGCATTATCCATTCTAAATATGTACTGTTGTGAAAAGGCCAATTCTTCCTCTACTCAGTTTCCAATGACACTTAATTACAAAACCACTAACAGATAAAATATACTCACTGACAAATAAATAACTAAGTAAATAAATAATACACCAAGAAGGAGTTGTTGGGATTGAATGAAACTATATATATGAATGTAATGCTGATATATGTAAGTGATTACAATATTAGAGTGAAATGTTTATTTAGGAAAACTGTACAATTGAAAGGAGGATCTAGTACCCTGTTTGGCCACCTCTAGAATGGATACAAGATGAGATAAGGTTGGGCATGGAGGCATACAGGTTCCGTATGGTATCCTGCAGCACATTTGCCCACAGATGTTGCAGCTGGACCTGTAGATCCTTCACACTCGTAGGGTGCAGAAGCTGGTGTCCCAAATGCTCGACTGGTGATGAGCGGAAAATAAATTGTTGCAATCTGATGGAGGCATTTCTGTGTGTGGGCAAGCATTATCCTGCTCAGATGTACCAGAAATGCCAGGAGAAGCAAAATGTGACTGAAGGATGGTCTGCAAATATCACTGAATTGTTAGGGTCCCTCATTTCACCTAGGGGTTACTAACTATCATATGTGATATGCAAAGGCAAGGAATTGAAGCACTCACCAGTCTTCACCTGCCCAGCCTACAGAAATACATGGGATTTCAAAACCCTACCCACTATGCAAGTAACTGACAGGATGGCAAATACTGTATAATGTGGACATAACTGAAAGTAGGACAGGTGCCGGGGTAGGTAGGTGTTAAAAGTGCCAGAATGAGACAATCTGAAGCATTTTCCTAAGCAAACTAAATTTGTAAAGCAGGGTTTCTGTATTACCATATCAATAAAACAAATATTAAGAAAAATACCTCACATATCAAACACATACAACTTCAGCAAGTGGCTGCTACAAATAGCCCCCACCAGGGAGATCCAAATCCCCTGGTGTAAAGTAAGAACATCAAAGCGAATTTACTTCAATTTATAGTAAATGGACCCGTTTATCTGATCCCTTTGGCTGATGCCTGTGCCTGTAGTAACGTTCTTTATCATCCTGCAACTGACGCACCAATTCTCAAACTTCTCGCAATTCATCCCTGGCTAGGAGACAAGGGACAAATAACACTTGGAATGAAAGAGAATTGTTATACCCAGTAATGTTCCCACGTGCCTTGTTGCTCCAACTGCTGTTTTGCTTAACACCCAATAAAATATCTGTAATTAAAATACAAATCCCAAATACAAGTCCCTGTTTGCTACCAAGCCAACTGGTGGACAGGTGGCAGATTTTGCTAGAAATCATGAAGATGACTACTTACTGACTTTCACATTATGAAATCAATTTTAATTTTAAATACTCAACTTACTAGATTACCAATAAGATCAAGATATGCTTGAAAATTAATAGAAATATATATATATATATATATATATATATATATATATATATATATATATATATATATATATATATATATGTGTGTATGTATGTATGTATGTGTGTGTGTGTGCATGCATGCATGCATGCAATGTATACTGTGCAATGTGTGTAGAATAAAAGCTAAGAAGCACTGTATTTATTACAACATTATTTACACATGTTGTAATATAAACCACCTGTGGTGACTTGGCTGTTAAGATACTGGTCTGTGGACCAAAAGGTCCAGGGTTCAAATCCCACCTCTGCCAGGCTACCACTGTTGGGACCTTGTGCATGGCCCTTAATCCACAATTGCTTGGATTGTAAAATTGTATCAGATTGTATGTAGGTTGTACTGAATAAGGGCATCTGCTCTCAGAAAAAGGTGGAACAGTATGGAAAATGTGTATAAAAACTTTCTTTAATGACATTTGACTTTGACTTTTATTTCATTGCAGACAGTACGAACCTGAGATATTTCATGTTTTGTCTGGTCAACTTTATTAAATGTGTTAATAAACATTCATTCCTGAATTTCAGGCCAGCAACACATTCCAAAAAAAGTTGGGACGGTAAAACATTTACCACTTTGTAATGTTCCCATTCCTTTTCACCACACATAAAATACTTTTTGGCAGAGAGGATACCAAGCCATTTACCAAGCTATGTGTTTGAGGTTATTTGGTCCCATTCTTTAAAACACGCCTTAAGGTGTGCAACTGTACAGAGTCATCGTTGTCGCATTTTTTGTTTCAAAATTCTCCACCCAGTCTCTATTGGGGACAAGTCAGGACTGCAGGCCCTGGAAAAGATGAAGACAGCATATGTTGCTCTAAGACCTCAATATACTTTTCTCCATTAATGCTGCCATCACAGAAATGTAAATTACGTTTGACAAGTGCACTGACACAACCCCATACCATGACAGAGCCTTTTTTTACTTGTTGCTGATCTGGATGGTCCTTTTCATCTTTGGTCCAGAGCACACAGCGTCCATTTTTCTCAAAAAAAGATCTGGAATACTGATTCATCTGATCGCAATATACTTCCACTGTTTGATAGTCCTTACCAGATGCCTCCGAGCCCAGAGACGTCAACGCTGCTTCTGGACATGGTTAACATGAGGCTTCTTTATCACAGTAAAGTTTTAAGTGGCATTTGTGAATGTAACTCCATATTGTAGTGCTTGACAAAGGTTTGATAAAGTAATCCCTTGCCCATGTGGTTTTATCAGCTATTGATGAATGGAGGCTCTTGATGCAGTGCCATCTGAGGGATCAGAGTTCAGCTTAAGCTTGCGCCGTTGGCCTTTACGCTCCGAAATTCTTCCCGATTTCTTGAATTGTTTAATGATTTTTTGTGCTGTAGAGGGAGAAATATGTAAATCCCTTATAATCTTTCTTTGAGGTACATTGTTTTTAAACAGTTCCATAATTTTCTCACGCATTTGTTGATTTGTTCATCTTCTGGTCATCTTTGCTCATCAAAGCCTTTCCTGGATGCTGCTTTTGTACCAAGTCATGATTACAATCACCTTTTGACATCACCTGTTTGAAATCATATCATTATTTAGTTTTTTACCTCATTACTAGACCTAAATTGTCGCCATTCCAACTTTTTTTCGAATGTGTTGCAGGCCTGAAATTCAGAAATGAATGTTTATTAACAAATGAAATGAGGTTGACCAGACAAAACCTGAAATATCTCAGGTTCATATAAAAGTCAAAGTATAGGTAAGAAACACTGTGTTTTTTAAATGTGTTTTTTTCCATACTGTCCTAACTTTTTATTGATGTGGGGTTGTATTACTACACCACTAGAGTGAATCTGCACTGCTTGGGTTTTTTGCTATTTAGATTTTCTGTTTGGAGGTTTGGTTGTAGTATCTCCACCATGTCTGCACTGACGTTCTACCCAAACATGCAGCCTATTTTGTTATAAAGTGAGCGGTTGTTGTATAGGGTTGTAGCTCTCAGCATAAAATAACCTGCTAGGCTGATATAGGATCCATTTTTTGTTTACATTTTACGTTGTACCATATGTTAGGCCAGACTGTGTTAGCGTACACATTCTACCTCTGTGGAACATCTTGCTTTTTTGTTTCGCAGCCTGATTAACAGCACCTCTGTATGGCTGGTACTGCTTGGAGGCAGTATTTCTGAATAGTATGTATCAGATTTGTTAAACCAGCCGGGGTGTGTAATACTAGCACAGCATGCACAAGTTTCAGATACACCATGTCATTTAATGCTTATTTTGGACCTTATGCTAAAAATGGCAGTACAGTTTCCATAAATTCTGGGTCTGGCAACAGATTGACTGCTCACTAGGTCATTTGGTTGTCTTCCTGGTTAATGTAAACACTGTCATCCATGAACCGTATAAAGAGGTGTTATAAGATTCTCTGTGCTAAATCTAAATCTCATTACATAGCCTTAGTGTTTCATGGTTCTGAAGCTGCCTTATACCCTTGAGAAAACTGCTCATTACCCAATCTGCAGTTTAAGGATGTGCCCCTGTGGATCATTCACCTGCTATCAACAGCATCAAAAGCAGACTACATGGTCTGATGGTCTACAATAATTGCAGTAGCAGGGAAATGTACCTCTACCAACCTAGCATCTAAGGTAGCATCTAAGGTGTTTTAAATTGTGTTAGATTGTTAGTTTCAGATCGTCTGTACTATCTGCTTACAAATGCCCCAACAAAAGGCACCTAGCCACCACATTACAGTGCACCTGCTATTAGACTGCAATGATTGGGCATATGTCCTGTAATAAAGGTCTATACATAAAACTGCAGCCTTCTCTGATATCCAACTAGAGCCTGTTATTCAAATGTACCTTGCTCAGGAAAATTGTTTGGATAGTGACTATTCAGACAGAAAAATGTGTTCATTATTTCCTATGAAAAAGTTCTTAACTTGTATCTGTATAGTAAAGACTTCACCTATGATCCCCTCCACAATTATTAGCACGCCATAAAGATGAGTAAAAAGAATTATACGATATATGATATACGATAACAAAATAGTACTAAATTCACCCAGTGTCATATGGAAAAAAATATAATAACAACCTTCAGTGGAAGTAAGTAAATTTAGTGTAATTTGTTTTATCAAAGTCACATGGGCCACAATAATTGACACCATTAGAAATTCTAACAAACAAAAAGTAACTGAAGCATTTTTTTTACCATTCATATTTTATTTTTGATCTTTTGAACTTTCAAGCAGTAATCTTAGTATTCACTGTTTCACTATATACAGTAGGGCAAAAAAGTATTTAGTCAGCCACTGATTGTGCAAGTTCTCCTACTTATAAAGATGAGAGAGGTCTGTAATTTTCATCATAGGTACACTTCAACTATGAGAGACAAAATCAGAAAAAAAATCCAGGAAATGCATCGTAGGATTTTTAAAGCATTTAATTGCAAATCATGGTGGAAATAAGTATTTGGGTCACCCACAAACAAGCAAGATTTCTGGCTCTCACACGACCTGTAAACTTCTAACTTCTTCTTTAAGGGAAGGCTCTTCTGTCCTCCACTTGTTACCTGTATTAATGGCACCATGTTTGACCTCGTTATCTGTATAAAAGACACCTGTCCCACAGCCTCAAACACAGTCCAGACTCCAAACTCAACCATGGCCAAGACCAAAAGAGCTGTCGAAGGATCACCAGGAAGAAAATCATAGAACCTGCACCAGGCTGGGAAGAGTGAAGCTACAATAGGCAAGCAGGGTGGTGTGAATAAATCAACTGTGGGAAGCAATTGTAAGGACATACAAGACCATTGATAATCTCCCCTCGATCTGGGGCTCCACGCAAGATCTCATCCCATGGGGTGAAAAATGATCATGCGAACAATGAGCAAAAATCCCAGAACTAGACCGAAGGGACCTAACATGAATGACCCGCATCGAGAGCTGGGACCAAAGTAACAAAGCTACCATCAGTAACACACTAAAACGCCGAGAGGGACTAAGATCCTGCAGTGCCAGGCGTGCCCCCTGCTTAAGCCAGTACATGTTCCAGGCCCGTCTGAAGTTTGCCAACAGAGCATATGGATGATCCAGAAGAGGACTGGGAGAATATCATGTGGTCAGATTATGAAACCAAAATAGAACTTTTTGGTAAAAACTCAACTGGAGGAAGAAGAATGCTGAGTCGCACCTCCCAAGAACACCATAACCTACTGTGAAGCTGGGGGTGGAAACATTATGCGTTGGGGCTGTGTTTTTTCCTGCAGAGGGGACAGGACGACTGATCCGTGTTAAGGGAAGAATGACGGGAGCCTATGTATCGTGAGATTTTAAAGCCAAACCTCCTTCCACCTATCCATCTGAGAGCATGAGAAGATGGAACATGGCTGGGTCTTCCAGCATGACAATGATCCCAAACACAACACCGCTCGTAGCAATGAAGAAGTGGCTCCTTAAAAAAGCATTTCAAGGTCCTGCTGGAGTGGCCTAGCCAGTCTCCAGACCTCAACCCCATAGAAAATGTGTGGAGGGAGTTGAAAGTCTGTGTTGCCCCGCCGCCCCAAAGGGTGCCCCAAAATATCACTGCTCTAGAGGAGATCTGTCTGGAGGAATGGGCCAAAATAACCACTACAGTGTGTGCCAACCTTGGGTGAAGACTTACAGGAAAACGTTTGTCATTGCCAACAAAGGTACAAAGTATTGATGAGTTGAACCAAATTTATTGACCACAATACTTATTTTTCACCATAATTTACAATTAAATTAAATTAAATTCTTTAAAAATCCTACAATTTGATTTCTTGGATTTTTTTCTCATTTTGTCTCTCATAGTTGAAGTGTACCTATGATGAAAATTACAGAGCTCTCTCATCTCTCTAAGTTGGAGAACTTGCACAATCAGTGGCTGACTAAATACTTTTTTGCCGCACTGTATACAGTACTGTGCAATAAGTCTTAGGCCACCATTTTATATATTTGACTTTGAGTATGTGAATATTGGAATTTTTTCAGCACGGAATGAAGCTAATTCAGCAAAAGGTGAATTCATTTGAATCTTTACCAGGGGTGGAAATAATTGTGGCAAGGACTGCATTTCCAATGACGTCAGCACTGATTTGCAATAATGCCCGTTCTGTGGATTTATGTGGGACTTCACCTCTTTAATGTGAACAGGCTAGATAAAGTCTACTATGGTGCACTTTCACTAATATCTCACAGGGTGCTTCCTTTACCCGTTCCTTTATGGTGAGCCACTTGATGAAATAAATGCTAAAATTAATCACAGATAGGAGGGACGTGAAGGTGTAGGTAGAGACAAGAAGCTATTTGGAACACTACTGACTTATTTTTCCTAATTCTCATCCATTGTAGCAGGTTAGTGGTTTGGATAATGAGCTAGAATATTAAAACATTGCATACTTTATAGTAATAATTCAGATAGTGGGAGTACAGAGAGAAGGGTTTGACTATATTACTCCTATAATAAGTATGTTCATTAGGATAATATTACTAGACACAGTCTTAATTCTAACACACTTACAACCACACATTGGTAAAAGATGGGAAAAGAATTTTTTTTTTTTCCACTTCCATACTGTCCCCACTTTTTCTGTTTTGGGGTTGTGCATAGTGGCAGGAGATGTTAAGTCAGACTTAAGTTGCAGACTCAGTTTAATCTTGTCATGGCTACAATTGCTGGAACCTTTGCAGTTGCAAGTCCAAATCTTTTATAGGTTGTTCTGGGGTTTTTTTTTCCAGTAAAGCTATCAAATAGAGCTGTTGCACTGTATCACTCTGCACTCTGTTCTTTATTTTGCACTTGCTTAGATAGAAAAATGTGCTGGCCTGACATTATGAATTAAGACTGAGCATAACAGTACATGTCAAAACTAATGCTGCCAAGATTCTGATTATTTCAAATAGCAGGCCCACAAGGCACAAATTCAAGAGATTGAGCTGAAATGACTCCTTTAACCATCCTATCTATTGCTGAGGTCCTATGAAGCAAGGTTTTTCCTTACCACTGTGGAGGCAGTGAAAGTAATGCAATTATGAGAAATGAAAATCTAAATTAAAGTAATAACTTACTGCTTTAAACCTCGCTGTCAGACTTGGAATACCAATGTGAAAAACAGTTCCATCCTAAGACTTCTTTGGAAACCACCAGTAGTGCAAAGTTCATATCTTTTCCTAGCACTCAACGCTGTTTAAGGCCTGAAGGGCTAAGAAAGATTTATGGCCCAAGTGTGGGTATTATATTGTCTGTCGGTTGCCAGAGAAAATAGGAAAGAGATGTTAGTGTTTCAAACACAACGAGGATCGGATTTCTTGCAGTTCAGGGCACTAGCCAGTGCAAATAAATTCATTCAATTTAAACAGCCGTAGAACATGAGCTCAGTGGTTTCAGCACTGTCCGTACCCATAATACATTTAATGTGTTAACATTTCAAGACCTTCCTAATGTCTGCGTTATAATTTGTGGCAGCCAAGAGGTGATCGTGGGACTGATGATCTGAGGCATGTTCCCATGGTTTCTTAGTTTCTAGTCTGCCCTGTGTATGGATGTGTGTTTTTGTAATATAGACAGAGACGTGGCCTGTGGAGACTCCGTCATAACAGAGACATCAACACTGCAGCTGAGGGAAGGATGCTGGGTAATGAAGATGGAGATCAGGCAGTGGAGCGCATGCCACCCCTCCTTCCTATTTAACTGCTTCTCTCAGTGAATCCTTAATGGACCCTTCACTTTTAGAAAAGGAAATTGAGATGTATTTCAATAAAAGTGATTGGCTCTTGTTGTGTAGACAACGTAAGCTTACACGTGCCGCTCCACAACACATGCATATGCACACATGCACTCTTCTTACCCTCCTCAGCTGAATGCAATTTAATTACGTCTATGAAGCCTCACTCTAGTTCTCCCCCTCTCTTTCCTGTTCTGATTATTATTTTCTGCCACATTGTCATTGAGGATGTGTGCTTGCTCCGGGTGACAACTGAGGCCACAGATGACTGGGCACCATTCACTTACATGCTGCAGTCTTGTTATGGCCTACTGTGAGGTTTAAGATGGGGATTTTTTTCTGTTTAATATACGTCTTGCTCCCTGCCAACAGTGATGACTGGCTTTTTGTGTCATGGTACTCCATTTCTGGGAATCAACCTGAATGGACTTTTTTGTGTAATTTAAATAGTACAATATGACATTCATGGAGAAAAGATCTTTTACTTGCTTGTACCATTACCCAACCCTAGAGACATATCTTTTCTAAAAGTATCCCATTATAAAGGAAGGAAAAAACCATTCAAATCAGCTCATTGTGGCCAGTTTGAGACTGTTTAACACCAGTAGAGGTTTAATCGATATGTGGAACTGATGGAATGAGCTGTCTCTTTCATTGGGGACCTTAAAACCAACACGTTAATTATGAAGGAACTTCCCAAATTAGTCTTTTGTCAATGTTTTTCACATAAAATGGTAGGGCAATGACTCTTTACTAGTAATAGCGTAAACCAATTCAATTGGCCGTCCGGGGCTCCACATTTACCATGATTCCTCCCTGACCAAGTAATAATGGAAGTTATGTTATGTATGTATATATCATTTTTTCATATGTTTTTCGGTAAAAACTCACCTGTATGGCTGGTTTTTCTGCAAAGGGGGACAGGACGAACCTTGATCCGTGTTTACTGGAAGAATGAAACGGGGCCATGTATCGTGAGAGTTAAGAAGCCAAAAACCTCCTTCCAATCACGAGACATTGAAGATGGAACGTGGCCTGGGTCTTTTCCAGCATGACATGATCCCAAACACACCCGCTTAACAGACCCGCTCGGCACGAAGGAGTGGCTCGTAAAAAGCCTTTCAAGGTTTTCTGGAGTAGCCTAGCCAGTCCTCTAGAACTCAACCCCATAGACAATGTGTGGAGGGAGTTGAAAGTCCGTGTTGCCCCAAAACATCACTGCTCTAGAGGAGATCTGCATGGAGGAATGGGCCAAAATACCAGCTACAGTGTGTGCCAACCTGGTGAAGACTTACAGGAAACCTTTGACCTCTGTCATTGCCAACAAAGGTTATGTTACAAAGTATTGAGTTGAACCAAATTCATTGACCAAATACTTATTTTAATTTACAATTTAATTCTTTAGAAATCCTACAATGTGATTTGCTGGATTTCTTTTCTCATTTTGTCTCTCATAGTTGAAGTGTACCTATGATGAAAATTACAGACCTCTCTCATCTTTCTAAGTAGGAGAACTTGCTCAATCAATGGCTGACTAAGTACTTACCCCACTGTGTCACGGTTCGCTGAGAATCTGGACCTATGTGCCCCTTCATACTGACAGGGGGTGATCCGAACAGGGACATCTTCGGTGCTTTGCCTGACGGTGGAGCACTCGAGGGAGAAACTAGGGCACTTGTGCTGATGACTTTCAGGTGGCCGAGCCTCTATTTAGGCAGTGTCCTAGCTCTCCCTCAATGCGGAGTATTGCTTGGATGTTTTTGGAGTGAAGCGTCCTTCTGACTGTTCTGCGGTTTGCCGCCGCTTACGTTTGTTGCGCGCGTGGTGCTCTCGCGTTTATGGACACTAATTTTCTGGTAAGCCCGTGTATGCTTCAGTTAAGTAGTTAAAAGCCCGCAATTGCTTTGGTTAAACCTGTTTAAGCGGTTAACGCTCTTGTTTGCTTCCGTTATGTGTTTAATGCACGTTATAGCTTCGGTTAAGTAGATAAGACTGTCATTCCTTTAATAAATGTAAGTATGGTGATTACAATAGCACCTGCACACGTCTCCTATCTGCCAGTAGGCTCACGTTGTAATACTCCGCCAAACAAAGGAGACACCAAGTCTTCGCGCTGCCCCGGTTTTGCTTGCGATGGACGAGCTGCCGGAAAAATTTGACGGCGATCCTCGTCAATGTGGCGAATTTTTTCGGCAGTGCTCGGTCTACTTGCGCCAGTACCCTCATTACACCAACAAGGAACGTCTCGTGTTCGTTAACTGCCGTCTCACAGGCAAAGCACTTGTCTGGGCAGAGGCCAACTGGTCCCGGTTGTTTCAGGGGACTTATGACCAGCTCATTAGTGAGCTGTGGGACGAGTTTGGTCTCTCAGATAGCTTTCAGCAGGAGTTCATCACTCGCCCTGTCCGGTCTGCTTTCTGTAACCATCAGCTAGATCCCCAGCTTGCGAGCAGCCGGAACATTTTAGTCAAGCGTCGGCAAGTGCATGTAAGTCCCGAGTTTAAGCATGCTAGCTCAGTAGTAGAGCCGATAGCTTCTCATTGTCATGTTTCTGAACAAGCTAGCTCAGTAATAGAGCTGATAGCTTCTCATTGTCCTGTCTCTGAACAAGCTAGCTCAGTTATTGAGCTGATAGCTTCTCGTTGTCCTGTTTCTGAACAAGCTAGCTCAGTGATAGAGCCGATAGCTTCTCGTTGTCCTGTTTCTGAACAAGCTAGCTCAGGTATTGAGCCGATAGCTTCTTGTTGTCCTGTTTCTGAACAAGCTAACTCAGTAATAGAGCCGATAGCTTCTTGTTGTCCTGTTTCTGAACAAGCTAGCTCAGTTATTGAGCCGACAGCTTCTCGTTGTCCTGTTTCTGAACAAGCTAACTCAGTAATAGAACCGATAGCTTCTTGTTGTCCTGTTTCTGAACAAGCTAACTCAGTAATAGAACCGATAGCTTCTCATTGTCCTGCCTCTGAACAAGCTAGCTCAGTTATTGAGCCGATAGCTTCTCGTTGTCCTGTTTCTGAACAAGCTAGCTCAGTTATTGAGCTGATAGCTTCGCATTGTCCTGTCTCTGAACAAGCTAGCTCAGTTATTGAGCCGATAGCTTCTCGTTGTCCTGTCTCTGAACAAGCTAGCTCAGTGATAGAGCCGATAGCTTCTTGTTGTTCTGTTTCTGAACAAGCTAGCTCAGTTATTGTGCTGATAGCTTCTCGTTGTCCTGTTTCTGAACAAGCTAGCTCAGTTATTGAGCCGATAACTTCTCATTTTACTTTGTTTGAACATGCTAGCTCAGTTATTAAGCCGATTGAGCCGATAGCATCTCGTCGTGGTATTTCTGTACTCGCTAGCTCAGTCGTTGAGCCGATAGCGTCTCCTCGTGGCATTTCTGTACTCGCTAGCTCAGTCATTGAGCCGATAGCGTCTCATCGTGGTATTTCTGTATTCGCTAGATCAGTCATTGAGCCAATAGCGTCTCGTCGAGGCATTTCTGTTCTCGCTAGCTCAGTCATTGAGCCAATAGCATCTCGTCGTTGTATTTCTAAACTCGCTAGCTCAGTTATTGAGCCGATAGCGTCACATTGTGGTGTTTCTGAGCTTGATAGCTCAGTTAGAGAGCCGATGGAGTCGAGTAGTAATGTCTGAGTACGCTGCACCACGGACATTCGTGCCGACACCAGCACCACGGACATTTGCACCTACTCCCGCGCCGTGGACATTCGTACCGACTCCCGTGCCCCGAACATTCGTGCCAACTCTCGTGCCATGGACAGTATCGTCGGTACTCGTGCCAGCGAGGGGGTCTGCTCCAGATTCAGCGCCGAGGAGGTCTACTCCAGAGCCAACACCGAGGGCAATGGATCCAGTAGCCGTGCCGAGGGCGAGTGTTCCTGTGCCAGCACCGAGGAGATCTGCTCCAGTAGCCATGTCGAGGGCGACTCGTCCTGTGGACGTGTCAACGACAGTGGATCCAGTAGCCTTGCAGAGGGCGAGTGTTCCTGTGCCAGCACAGAGAGCGAGTGTTCCTGTGCCAGCACCGAGGGTGACTGATCCTGTGCCAGCACCGAGGGCGAGTGTTCCTGTGTCAGCACCAAGGGCGAGTGTTCCTGTGCCAGCACCGAGAGTGATGGATCCAGTAGCCGTGCCGAGGGCGAGTGTTCCTGTGTCAGCACCGATGGCGACAGTGGATCCAGTAGCTGTGTCGAGGGCGAGGTGGACATGCAAGAGGCCTTGCATTTGGGAGAGGTCTTGCCAGAGGTCGGCGATTCCCGAGAGGCCTTGCCAGAGACCGTGTGCTCCCGTGGAGTTGTGTATTGGAGGAAGGCCATGGACACGCAAAAACGTTTACCTCGTTGCCCCCCAGGCTTCACCCAGAGAGGAAGCCCCCTGACGGGACAGGGTGGTCTGAGGGGTCCATCGGTAAGGAGCCCTGGCTGCGTCTTGGGCTCCTTTGGGGGGGGGTTGGTTTATGTCACGGTTTGCTGAGAATCTGGACCCTATGTGCCCCTCCATGCCGACAGGGGGCGATCCGAACAGGGACATGTTCGGTGCTTTGCCGGACGGTGGAGCACTCGAGGGAGAAGCTAGTTCACTTGTGCTGATGACTTTCAGGTGGCCGAGCCTCTATTTAGGCAGTGTCCTAGCTCTCCCTCAATGCGGAGTATTGTTTGGATGTTTTTGGAGTGAAGCGTCCTTCTGACTGTTGCGGCGGTTGTTCTGCGGTTTGCCGCCGCTTACGTTTGTTGCGCGCGTGGTGCTCTCGCGTTTATGGACACTAATTTTCCGGTAAGCCCGTGTATGCTTCAGTTAAGTAGTTAAAAGCCCGCAATTGCTTTGGTTAAACCTGTTTAAGTGGTTAGCGCTCTTGTTTGCTTCCGTTATGTGTTTAATGCACGTTATAGCTTCGGTTAAGTAGATAAGACTGTCATTCCTTTAATAAATATAAGTATGGTGATTACAATAGCACCTGCACACGTCTCCTATCTGCCAGTAGGCTCACTGCATAACACACTGTATATATATATAATGTGTGTGTGTGTATGTATTCCAGCCGAAACTTGATGTGTGTGTGTGTGTGTGTGTGTGTATTATATTGATTATTACATTGTTTATGGATTATTATTTACCTGATTGCCTTACCATTCTCCTTTAATTGCTGATATCCTTGGTCCCAGTCCTCGCCCTGGTTTGTGTATTACACTTTTTGAGTATCACCTCTTGATTTCTTTAGTAAAGCCTCATGTTCCTTTCATCCACATGT
>JAJAGP010005026.1:22666-39083 GCA_025084515.1 Ancistrus triradiatus | reverse complement strand
AGAAAGTGCCCTGGACTAGCAAAAATGTTCTAATCTGTTTTTCCCTCATATTTACATTTACATCACCCATCCTGGTCAGGGTCTTGGAGGATCCAGAGCCCATATTGACAATTCAGAGAGCAAAAACAGGCATACAGTGCTAGGTGGGGGTCACTGTTGCAGCACAGAGTCCCCCTACCGGCCTCCCCTCCCTCAAACGCAACCGATCGTGACCGTGTGACGCCTGACCTTGTTTTCCAAAGAAGCATAATATAAAAAAGTCATTATTTTGTCCTCAGTTACAGAACACTTACAACATAATTTGTGCCTAAGCAACCATTTCAATAGGACGTCGTTCTTTCCAGTGTTTTTTAGCCACGGTAATTTTCTTACCATTTGTAACTTCACATTCCTGGCTCAGGTTATGTTTATAGAAGTAAAGCCTTCGTGGACCTGTACCCTCCTCAGAGTAGAACTGAAGCTAATGCTAAGCGCTCTCTCCAGCTCTCACCATACCTCCAGGAATAGAGCAGGACTTGCAAATGAGAGCTTTCCATCATCATTATTTTGTTCCACTCACGAGCTAACTGAACTGAATCCTTTTCATCCCTCGCGGTTAGCATATGTACATACATAAGTGTGTTTATGAGGCTGTGTGTGTGTGTGTGTGAGTGATCAAGTGTGCATGCCTCAGATCCCTTGCCGCATTAGCATGCTGAATCTGGTAAACACATCATTCTGAATTGTCCACAATTAGCGATTAACCTCATCTGCCAAAATCCCGAGAAGCGTGTCGGAATTCCTCGGAGCCATCTCGCGTCTCTTTGATGTGGCTCGGGTTCTGTTTATTCTGATAACAGCACATGGAGGGGATCAACACAAGCCAATTACTCTTTCGTGCTCGGCTTTATGTGTCTTGGCCCGAAACGCGCAGTGGATCAGCACGAGGTTCGAGTTCCACGTGTGTGAAGGATGGGAACAGACCTTCATTAACCTCCAGCTGGCTTACAGGGGGGAGACGCTGCCAGAGCAAACGGTCACGCCGGCCACGAGCCAAGTTCGCTCTGGCTCCGGCGTCGAGTCGAGCAGTTGGTGTGGAGCACAGAATCAGATTAGGAGTCTCGGTTTGTTCAGATGCTTAGGATCTGTCCTGGATCCTCTAATGGAGACATGATGGCCAGAAAATTGACTAAACTGGCTCTGGAAGGTCCCTAATTACACTGCTCGAGTAGCTGAGCATTGATATGTGCTTATGAAGCTCATAAATACCAATTCAGCATCATTTAATTTGACACCACCCAAAAAACATGATACATATAGCATTAAAAACCTGGGGCCTGATTTATACAGATAAACAGAATCATCCTAAATGTGAGGACAGACACTCCCCTGGTTTCTGATGCCTCGGGTTATGACCTATAGCAAAACTCGGCATGCAGTTCTGTCTCAGGCAGATATGTAAACAATTACAGGTGTGGTCTGATGACACACTGGGTCTTGCCACAAGAGAGTGTAAAAAAGCTTCCCCCGCTGTCTATAAAAGGTCCTCAGAGGCTACTTTTGTGTAGTGTACCTCTTAGTGAGCGATTGTTGACTGCTAGACATGCCTCTACGATGACATTTTGCCCAGCTGACAGACTTTGAGAGAGGGCACATCATTGGACTGATAAAAGCAGGATGGTCGTTTCAACGAATTGCCCACCATCAGTGGGTGCTGATCTAACTGATCTTTATCTTCTTTATCTTATGGTGATACAACAGGGACCCATGCAAGCCCTGCAGTGGACTGTTGTTGCCCTGATCAGGACAAGGCAAGATTATTATTTCAAGATTATTATTTATGATCAGTATTATACCAATAATGTTTATGATCCTAGTTTACCTATTGATAATATTGTGTATTCATTAAAACAGTTTTTGCCATGGTCGGCAAGTCTTGTTCCTCTCTGGAAGTGGCCTTCATTGTGGTCTTGTTTGGTACCGAGAAGATAAGTAGTGTGTTGTGCCTCACTCTCCATCATCTCAGCTGGACGCTCTTGTCATTCAGCCGAACCATTTCAGCTGCACTCTGTCTCTGTTTGAGGGCTCTCAGCTGGTGCTCGCTTCTCTTCTGCTACCTGTTGGGATCTCTTTCACATGACAGCGAACGATTATGTCCGTATCGTAGAGAATGTTCTAGGACATTTACTCACCTGGAATTGCAGAGTGGCATTGCTACAAGTAGTGCAGCTAGTGAATGAATTACAAGCTTGTTAAGTATTTAAACTTTTATCTGAACACTTAATTTAAAAATGAGCAGTGCTAACACATCCCTCCTGGAAAATGGAATTCGACATAGAACTTTCCCCTTTTGCAGCAGTTCTGCTGCCAAACACTGGATGAAGATCAGAAATGGTGCTCTGTAGTGGAAAAAACAGATTTTGTATTGCAGAAATGTTTAAACTGAATCAGATAGAAAACAAAGCAGATTCAAGTAGATTCAGCTTTATGGGTCCAGGGATCTGCCACCTCTGGCTAGCTGCCATCGTTGGGTTCTTGAACAACTGGTCGTAAGGTGGTGGACCACCGCAGTGGTGGACTAGTGTATTGCCAAATAGGCAGGTTATTCAATTATTTGTACTTAGCAAGTGACGATATAAGTAATGAATGTAGCTCCAATACAGTTGTGCTACTATTATAAGCCCTATACCTTTACCTGTCCTGTAGGGGCAGTCAAGGGCCATCTGAAGTTAATAGTGGTTAAGCATGACAGCAGCAAAGATGAACTCCCTAATTATTGAAGAAACCTTGGGAGGACCAAGATAGGACCAACCTCCTTGGGCGGCTTAGATGTTATATGTAGAAAATAAACTAAGTTATCTAATGAATAAGTTTTATAGTAATTGTTTTAAGTAAACAGAAGCTAACCGAGTATAACAGAGAGAACATATTTAAATGTACTAATTAAAATAAAGCATAATAACATGTAGCCATTAGAAGTAAATGAAGGGGTGCACATGGTAAAATAGGCTGTGGCATTCACACAGTGATTGATTGGTATTAATGTACCCATGATGTGTCAAGGAAACACTCCTCCCACCATTACACCACCTCCAAAAGCCTGGACTGTTGACACAAGGCACGTTGGGTCCATGGATTCATGTTGTTGCCAAAATCTGACCCTCCCATTTGAGTGTCTCAGCAGAATTCCTTAGACCAGGCCATGTTTTTCCCGTCTTCAATGATCCAGGTTTGGTGAGCCTGTTCCCTGTGCAGCCTCAGCCTTCTGTTCTTGGCTGACAGCAGTCAAACCTGATGTGGTCTTCTGCTGGTGTGGCCTATGTGCCTCAAGTTTGGAGATGATGTAAATTCTGTGCGTCACGACCTCACATCTGGACTACGCTACCAGCAGGGATCACTGGGTGCTTCTGGGCGCTCCAGTTCAAACATTGCCGATTGTTGTGCATGAACACCGGATGATAAGTAGGTAGGGAAATATTCAAACCAGCCATGTGGCACCAACATCATGTCACGATCAAAATCACTGAGATCACATGTTCTGCCATTCTAATGATTGATGTGGATGTTACCTGAAGCCGCTGTGATTTTAAGGAGTGCACTCTTGCCAAACGTTTTTCTGATTAGATAATTGCCTAGGTTTAAAGTGCTCAGTGAGTGTATATTCTCCATTTTATATAGTAAACCTTATTTATGCTGTTGAAGCGGTGCACCATTTCTCCTCGCCACGAAGGAACCGAGAGTGACGTGTGTCATTCCCATAGCCGGCGCTCTCTTCTCTCTCTTAGACAGGCTGCAATTACAGAAGAAAAGTGCTTGTTATAAAGTCGTGTTCTTCCAAAAAGCTCGCCTCGGTGGCAGACAGCTTCTGAATGCGCTCGTCAAAAACAAATGGAACAAAATGAAACAAATTGCAGCAGATGATGAGTGAGTGCAGTCTGAACGACTTGGTTTGAACATCCTCATCTGGCTTTCAGGATGGTGTTTACAACGGCGCTGTGTCATTCGATTTGGGGGATTTTTAAGTTACCAAGGAATGAATTCATTCTTCACCTTCTGATTAGTAGTCCAAAGCCTTAACCAATGAACCACCGATGTAAGTATTACATTGCTACAATACTTTGGGGCAATGGTTTGCAAACTGAGGGGTGCAGCAAGGCAGAAGCAATTTGGAGAAAATATGTTGAAAACAGTGAATGCTGCTACACAGTAGTACTTTAAGATACATATTTTAGATATGTCACTTGGAATAATTCCACCGTAAAGGTCATTTGTACAACGAAATATCTTTAGGCCTGATCTCCAGTGCAATTACAGAAGGACAAAGTGCAAGACGAGACATCCAGAGCATAGACAAAAGTATAATGGACAAGCATTAATGCAATAAATACAAGTATATACATGTGCAGGTGGACATGGTTCAAGTATAAGGATTGGAGCTGGAGATGGTAGAGAACAGCATACTTGGGGAAGTAGTGGAAGTTAAAGTGCATAGAGCATACAGTCTACTGGGCTGGGGAAACTCTATGGAATATAATGGGAAATGGGCAGGTGGACAGCGCGGGGGAAAAGGCTGTTCTTGAGTCTGGTGGTTCTGGCTCTGATGTTCCTGTACCTCCTTCCAGATGGCAGGGGCTGAGGCCAAAATCAGTTCACTTGAACAGGGGCGTCACTAGATATTTATGAATGGAGGGGCTAAACTTTGACTGGGGGAGTCTTGAGGTGAGTCGGATTTAAAAATGACCCAAGAGGTCTGCATTATGAAGGATAAAATTTAAAACATACAACTATTTGGAGAAATAGCCTCAAAGCAGCAAATTTCCAGAAAGTGACACGTGATTCATGGTACAGATCTTATGACCTAACTACTATCCATCTAAAAACAAGAGGTACAGATCAGGCAAAGACACAAAGCATATTACATGCAGTAGCAGGTCCTAAATACACCACTAAGATAGTGAGAATACAATTAAATGTGCGCCTGCTCTGCAGCTTCATTCGTGTTTAATAACCTGCATGAGTGACTTTTTAGGACAGTGTGACATTTGATGTCAGAAAATTAGTTTTTCAATTTCATTTTTATTTTCACACAAGGAAAATTAACAAATCAAAGTCCATTACCTGCCAGAGGACAAAGTGTTATTGGTACAACTCCAACAGAAAGAAATAAACCAAAAGTGTCAGTACTAGCAAAAACAATTTTGTTGGCAGACTAAAGCTTTTCTTAAAACCTGTACATAATTCAAATAACTTGTATTATGAGAAAGCTGTTACTAGATCGATCTCATTTTTAGAACTAAAATAAAAACAGGTTGAATAATCATAATATTCCAACAATCACATAGGCCTGTTGAGATCTTAGAAGTAGTGGCAGAGGTGCAGAACACCATTTCAGGGACGTTATGGGGCAGCAGCGCCTCCCCCAGGTCCTAGTGCAGTTTTTCCTTTCCACTGTCGCTCAGTCTGAGCTTGGACTTAGATAATATAAAATAATAGAAAATTGTAAAGCTGCTTTAGAAACTGTAAATAGAAAGAAATCTCACTTTGACTAGTTCTGATATAAATGCTGTGCAATATAATGTATAGTCTATATTTAGATATGTTCCTAAAGAGGAAACAGACTCTTAAGACTCATCTACTATATACCCTTTATGTTATTTTTATGTTATTTTACATAAAGCTTAAGGAAACAGCAGGTGATGCTAAACTTTTTGGCCCCTTCTTAGTCCTTGTTAAAAGAAATGGGGGTTGATGGGAAGTTAAAAGGTTTCTGTCACCAATCCTCGCCTAGTTCTGCTCTCCGGTGCTCCGAGCATCTGCGTCAAAGCCAATCACCATGGCGATTGTGCCGCCTGGGCAGTGGTTGTGGTGTTCTCCATTGAAGACATCTCTTTGCAAACTAATGGAGCTGGAAAACAATAGTGAGAACATTAGGGCACGCTTGTTGTCAGGGATTCAGGGCTCCATCCGAAATGAAAGGGTTGCATTTTGGAGAGGGTCTGGCCTAGGCTATGCTGGCGCTTTAATGCACTTTGATATAAGAAGGCTCTCAGTGCATGAGGACATCGTGCTTAGTGGTCTGGGGGTGGTTATTAGTGCGGAGTGGCCCGCTTTTCAGCCGAGAGCCTCAGAGAGCCGCATGAGGCTCGCAACGGCTACGCCAAAGGCTTGAAATAATCTTTTGCCATGGAAACAGTTCAGCAGCTATTGATTTGAGGGATATTTTTCTCAGAAGTGCATGCTATGTATGCCAATCTTCAGGTTCACCTGTGAAGTAAATGTACACATCTGGAACAATATCTACAAAAAACTTAACCGTGTGTGTGTTTTTTTTCCAGGAATCATTTTATTCCATAGAATAAACCACATGTCCATAGGGAACACTAACATAGGGAATACTAATATCAATATATTAATATTGAACACTAAATTAAATTTGTGCAGCAGCTCCCAGCATGCATTCTCTTGCCTGGTCTGCTGAATGGCTTACATTTACATTTACAGCATTTAGCAGACGCCCTTATAAAGAGCGACTTAAAATTGATATAATCTTTCAATCCAAGCAATTGTGGGTTATGGGTCTTGCTCAGGGACCCAACAGTGGCAGCATGGCAGATATGGGATTTGAACCCTGGACCTTCTGGTCTAGAGACCACTACCTTATCCGCTAGGCCACCACAGTCCCATGACTTGTAGGTATTTTCAGGCATTAGACACCCCATGTGTGTGCACAGCAGCCCAGGAGATGGCCGTTGTTCCTTCTTGTTTTTGGCACAGACACTGAAAGTGTAGGGCAGTTTATCTTGACGGTGAGCTGAGATATTGATATCGATAAGATAGAACATATTGCTCTATGTTTAATGCCCCGAAGGCCAAACTACTCTGGTAGAGCTGTTGATTTGATGTATTATATATTATACCCAGTACAGAGGTTATTTTTCATTTGCTCTCTCCTCGGTCTTATTTACCTTACCTGACATTTCTAAACTTTTATAATAAAACGTAATACATCAGAATGCTTTACAGGGCTGGCAGGGGTCAATGCCATGATCCCCAATCAGCCTCCCTTTTCTCAGACACTGCATGTAATACCAAACCCAGCCAGAAGGCACCACCAGAACTCAAACCTGGGTCACTGTGGAGATGGAGATGGTGGTGGGCCTGCATGTTCGACAGCTGTGTCCCAAGAGTGCCCCAAATATATCTTCTCAAGCAAAAATATTTTCAGTATTGTCCTTCATCCTACAAAATTATTCAAACAACTTCTAAATATAATCATTGACAAAAAACAAAATAAAATAAAGCACCCAGATAGAAACGTCGGATTGCTGCAAAACTGCATGCAGTTCTGTATCAGACAGATATGTAAATGATTACAGGTGTGGTCTGATTAGACACTTGCACAAGAGGGCATAAAAGTGCTTCCCCTGCTGCACTATAAAAAGGCTCTCAGAGGCCTTTTTGGGTAGTGTACCTCATGGTGAGTGAATGTTGATGTCAGATATGCCTCTACGATGCTCTCAAAGACATTTTGCCCAGTTGAAAGACTTTGAGAGGGGGTGCATCATTGGACTAAGAGAAGCAGGATGGTGGTTTTGACAAATTGCCCACTATGTAGACCATTTTGACCCAGCTGTTAGGACGTGTTGGGACACTATGAACCTGCTTTGTACGACCCAGACAGACCACCAATAGAGAGGATTGTTTGGTCCGCCAACAAGCACGAGCAGCTCCCACAGTTTTATTGTCCACCAATCAGACACAAGTGGCACTTTCACTACACACCCCTGTCTCTGCCTGGACCATTTCCAGGTGCTTAGCCCATTACGTGTCCTGTCATTGACAGCCAGACACCGTCACCTTTGTTGGCAGTGGAGTCATGACCGAGAAACCTGGATTGCTACTGATGGAACTGTATCGCCTTTAGTGATTAGGGATCCAATGTCCGTCAGGTTTGAGTATGGAGGTCTCGTGGTGAGTGCTTCAATTCTGGATTTGGTGTGGAGTGACACACTGCCCCAGCAGCTGGTGTGGTGATCTGAAGAGCCATCGCATATGCCAGTTGGCCACCCCTAGTAGTGATATGAGGGACACTATCAGTGCAGTGATATGTACAGGACATTCTGTGGCCACTTGTTGCCTTTTATGGCAGGGCTTCCAACTGGCATTTTTCAGCAGGATAATGCTCGCACACACAGAAAGCGTTTCCCAGGAAAGTCTACACCAGATTGCAACACTTCCTTGGTCTGGCTGGTCGCCAGATTTATCGCCAATCGAGCATTTATGGTACCAGCTAGGACACCAGCTCTGGCAACCCGCAAGCATCACTTCACTGGATCTTCAGTACAATAATGAATAGAATAGTTTCTTGTGTATCCATTGTCTTTCATTTCTTCCAACGCTGAGTTACCATGACCAGCTAAAACTGGAGGTTTACCAGGAGTGGGGCTTGAACCCACGAGGACATACATCCATTGGATCTTAAGTCCAACGCCTTAACCACTCGGCCATCCTGGTTCCTTTCAATTAGGACAAAAAACTCAAAGAGTTAAACACAAAGTTGCTACAGGGGATTATTTCCATTGGTTTCCAAGACCAGCTAACAATGAGCTTCAGCTGTGGGGTTCAAACGACAAGAATGTGGTTCCATGGAATCCTAAATCCAACACAATACCTGCCATCATTATTTCGCTCGACATAGCCAAATTCCTGAGAGTAAAAAAATTATGAGGCCATGTCTACTATAAGTAGTTAATGATATCTTTCTGAAAGATATCGTGTGTGGGTTTTTTCCTCCTCACTTTTAAGAGATGACCATCTATAAAGTAGTCCTTACTGGAGTCAGGTTTGAACCCATGATGTTACACAACTATTTGGGTTTAAGCCCAACACCTTAACCACTCAGTCAATTAAGTAGGACTGAAAGTACCCTCGTGATTCTTCTAAGCGACTACTAGTCTTCAGCATGGCCAAATCATCTCCTCAGCTGGCCCCCTTTCTTAAACACACTGGATCATCCATCCAGTTCCTGTACCAATCCAGCACAATGGTTCATCCATAAAGCCAAGAAAGGTCCAGAGCCATGATGCTAAAACAGTCCACAGGTTCAAAATAACCACTTGAGATACCACATTTCCTTATTCAAAAAGATATACAGCTGCAACTAAAGGGAACTGCAGTTCCAGCAGCACCCCACTTCCACACCTATGCTGAAATAGAGTGACCAACTGAAACTCAAAGCTTCCCCCAATCCAATGCCTTAACAGTTAGGCCGTCATGGATCTTCCATTTCCTTGCTATTAGATCTGATAAAGCAAGATCTCTGTAGTGACAGCAGTCTGAGTCCATCTCTACTTTTTCACCAGGGTTACCAGGAGTGGGGTTCGAACCCACGAGGACATATGTCCATTGGATCTTAAGTCCAACGCCTTAACCACTCGGCCATCCTAGTCCTTCCAGTTAAGGTCAAAATGTACAAACCTGACCAGTCAAGCAATAATAAAGGAGAAGTAGTTATACACAGTGTTGCTACATGGGATTATTTCCCTTGGTTTCCACCACTAAGCTATCAAGACCAGCTAAAATCAGGTTTACCAGGAGTGGGGTTCCAACTACAAGTTTTTGAGTCCATGGGATTATAAAATCCAAAACATTTCTTACTCAGCCATCCTTTACGGAAAGAAGCCCTACTCCAATTCATTATGGACTGGATCTGTATCATTCCAATTGAAGACATAGTATATTTCCTTATTGGTCATTATGCTTCTATATGGGTTTCTTTCCCTCATTTTTCTGAGACGATGAACTATAAAAAACTTACAAGGAGAGGGGTTTGAACCCATGCTGGCATGCAACTATTTGGGATTAAGCCCAACACCATAACCACTCAGCCTCCTAATTAGGACCAAAAGAGTTCTCATGATTCTGCTAAATGACTTACTATTAACACTATTCAGCACAGCCACTTCTTCTCCTCTGCTGACCCCCTTCTTAAACACCTGGATCATCCATAAATCCAAGATCCAAAGCCATGAGGCTAGAACAGTCAGCATGTTCAAAATAACCACTATTTTATTTTCTTGCTGTATGGGATTAAAATTCATCTATCTGATAGAAGCTCTGTTCTCACAGTGGCATTACTTCATTAGATCTTCACTACATAAAATATACTGGAATACATTCTTGTGTGAACATTTTGTTGCTACATGGAATTGTTTCCTTTGCTTTTCAAGTTCAAGTTAACTACCATGACTAGCTAAAAGTGATGCTCAAACCCACAAGGACATATGTCCATTGGATCTGAAGTCCAACACCTTAACCACTCAAAAATTTTGGTTCCCCTGGCTAACACAAAAATGTCCCAATCTGACCAGTCGAACCTTAAAAAAACAACACAGTGAACAGTTTTGCGACATTAGGTTGTTTCCCTTGGTTTTCACCACTACGCTACCAAGACCATCTAAAAAACAGGTTTATTCGGAGTGGGGTTCAAATTACAAGTGTATGAGTCCATGGGATCCTAAAGCCAACACGTTTCCTGGTCAGCCATCCTTATTCCACTAGACATATTCAATTTTTGAGGGTAATACAATTTTTGAGACATCTCTCATTTGTTCTGTAGTACTGGCATTCCTTTATTGGCTCTTCAGTACATGAAAGTCTGGAATACATTCTTGTGTGAACATTCTGTTGTTACACTTAATTATTTATCTTGGTTTTTAACAGTTAGTTACCATGACCAGCTAAAACTCATAGCTTGCCATGAGTGAGGGTCTTAAGGACAATAACTTGACCACTCAACCCTCCTGGTCCATCCAGTTAGAGTAATAATGTCCAAACACATTGGCTTTTGTGTTTCTATATTGGATTCCTTTAATTGTTTTTCACCCCTAAGCTACCAAGACCAACTAACACAAACAGGCTTGGCACTAGAGTAAAAAGTTTATGAGGACTACTCTTAGTACTGCAGCTATCTTTTTGAAATTAGTGTTATTCCAGTCTATGGACTGGATCCTTTGGATCCCATTGTCTTGCTACATGGGTTACTTTGCCTCAGTTTTCTGATCTACCAATGCCAAATAAAAAGCAGTTCTTACAAGGCTGTGGTTTGTACCTCTGAGATCACTTATCCAGTGGAGCTTAAGTCCAACACCTTAACCATTCTGAGTGAACGGTGATTCTGCTAATCGGCCTACATCAATACACTAGAACCTCAAGTCCAGCATCACCGAAAGTTTTATGCAAATATTTGGGTATCTCTTATTGCATTAGCCTATATTAAAGTCAGCCAGGTCTTGAACTTGACATTCTTAGTCTTGACTCGGACTCAATGTGTCCCGGTCTTGCTCTTGACTCGGAAACAGTTCTAGACAGTCCTAAACAGGTCTAGACTAACAACCCTTGAGACGACCTTGTGCCCGTCCAGGGTGTACCTGTTGCCCTGCACCCTTTGAATTCTCCAAACTCCAGACTCTTAGCATGCAGGATACCTGGGGTTCAAACAGAACTCTTTTACTTTAGTACTGTATGTTCCCAGTTCTGTGTGCCATACAGCTACTCAGACAGATTTCTGTTCAGATTTGACCCTCCTCTGGCGTTTCAGACAGCTGCTGTGTCGTCACACGGATGTGTAGTTGCAAAAAAGTGTGCGAAATCGCGCCACAAACGTACGGAACACCGTGTCCTCCATCCAGTTTTCTGGACTGCGCGTTAATGAGAGCACGCTGTATTTAAGACAGACTGTCGGAAGGCACGCAGCTGCTCTGTGCTGAGCTCTGCAGTGCGCGTGTGTGCGCGTGTGCGCGCGCCAGAGTGTGTGTGCGTGCGTACATGATGCGCGCGTTCTCCCGGGTGCGAGCATCAGACCCCAAAGCGCAAAGAGGGATCGTAGGTGTCCCGGCAGAGTGTCCGAGTCCGACATGGTAAGTACTGGGATTTTTCTCTTTAAAATAGAGCGCGCGACACAGTAAAGGACATGATGTTTGGCTGCGCCAAAACCCGCGCAGAGGATTGCGCATTGCATTGTCGGACCAGGAGGTGCTGCTTCAGTGAATTTGCCTACAAGTATCAAGAGATGCACGTGCTGTTAAAGCGGAGGGGGAAACACGAGCTGCAGGGCAACTGTTACTCCATCACAGCCTATACTTGAGCTTTTTGCTCATTCTTCTCGGAACGTACTGAAGCCTGAATCAGGGATGTCTGAACAGAACGTGGAACAGTGAGGGGGGACTGGGATTCAGGTCATGCATACGGAATATTGTTTATACGGGAGAATGCAGTACACAGTCGTATAAGCAGAATCACAGCAAGTTGGGTCGGGGATAGTGTAGATAACACACTAATCGACTAGAAGAAGTCAGTTCTGCGTCTAACCCACGCACAATTCAAACGATGCCCATAACCAATTGATTTAATTCGCTGTAATTAAAAACCAGTGAGTGCAATAATCATCATGCTCATCATCATCATTGTTACAAATGTCTGAACTATAGTTGTTGTCTAGACACTGCAATGGCACATTGATGCAACACTGAGTCACCACTCAAGCCTCATCATATAGCATCTGGAAAGCTTTCCACTACACATTCTTCTAAGTCCAGGATTGGTAAATGTGCAGATTCATTCATGCAAGGCGATATTGATATTCAAAAGTGTGGCATTTCTAAAAGGAAACTATGGTGAGTAAGAATTGCATTTGAATTTTATTGATGGGATAAATGAGATGTATTATGTTTATTATAGAGGCTTATTATTTATTATAGAAGCATATTTATTATAGACGTGTATTGTTTATTACTAAGCTGCTGGACCACAGTGTGCTTTATAAGACAGAATGAACGAGTCTGTCTAACTAATGAAGGAATGGATGAGCTGTGTTTACAAAGCCAGTCTGGGTGTAGTTCAGAATGTACCAACAGGCTGTTATAGCTATCTGAAGGGCAGACGTTCCGATTGATAAGGTCATGAGAGAATCGGAGCACAATTAATCATACAGTGGTGCTTGAAAGTTGGCGAACGGTTTGGAATGTTCTATATTTCTGCATAAATATGAGCTAAAACATCATCAGAATTTTCACACAAGTCCCTAAAGTAATAAAGAGAACCCAGTTTAAAAAAAAAATTTTTTTTTTAAAAAAAAAAAAAAACAAAACAAATGAAGACAAAAATATTATACTTGTCTTTATTTATTGAGGACAATGATCCAATATTACCTATAGTGAGTGGCAAAAGTATGTGACCCTCTAGGATTAGCAGTTAATTTGAAGGTGAAATTAGAATCAGGTGTTTAAAAACAATCAGGTGTGAGTGGACAGCATGCTTTTTTCCCCCCCAAGAACAGGGATCTATCAAAGTCTGCTCTTCAGAGCACATGTTTGTGGAAGTGTATCATGGCACAAACAAAGGAGAATTCTGAGGACCTCAGAAAAAGAGTTGTTGATGCTTATCAGGCTGGAAAAGGTTACAAAACCATCTCTAAAGAGTTTGGACTCCACCAATCCACAGTCAGACAGATTGTGTACAAATGGAGGAAATTCAAGACCATTGTTCCCCTCCCCAGGAGTGGTCGACCAACAAAGATCACTCCAAGAGCAAGGCGTGTAATAGCTGGTGAGGTCACAAAAGGACCCCAGGGTACTTCTAAGCAACTGAAGCCTCTTCTCAACATTGGCTACTGTTAATGTTCATGAGTCCCCATCAGAAGACCTGAACAACAATGGTGTGCATGGCAGGGTTGCAAGGAGAAAAGCCACGGCTCTCCAAAAGAACATTGCTTCTCGTCTGCAGTTTGGCTAAAGATCACGTGGACAAGCCAGAAGGGCTATGGAAGAAGTTTGTGGATTGATGAGACCAACATAGAACTTTTTGGTTTAAAAGACAAGCTTTATTTTTGGAGAAAGGAAAACCTGCATTCCAGCATAAGAACCTTATCCCTCTGTGAAACATGGTGGTGGTGTATATGGTTTGGGGGGCCTGCTTTGCTGCTCTGGGCAGGACGCTTGCCATCATTTGATGGGAACAATGAATTTTCTGAATGATATCATAGAATTCTAAAGGAAGGTCAGGCCATCTGTCCAGAACTGAATCGCATATAAGGTGGGTCATGCAGCCAAGAGACACGACCCTAAGCACACAATCCGTTTCTACCAAAGAATGGTTACAAAGAATAAAGTTGATGTTTTGAATGCCAAGTCAAAGTCTGACCTTAATCCAATGGAAATGTTGTGGAAGGACCTGAAGCGAGCAGCTAATGTGAGGAAACCCACCGACATCCCAGAGCTGAAGCTGTTCTGTATGGAGGAATGGGCTAAAATTCCTCCAAGCCGGTGTGCAGGACTGATCAACAGCTACAGGAAACGTGTAGCTGCAGTTATTGCTGCACAGGGGGGTCACACCAGATACTGAAAGCAAAGGTTCACATACTTTTGCCACTCACTAATATGTAATATTGGATCTTTTTCCTCAATAAATAAATGACCAAGTATAATATTTTATCTCATTTCTTTAACTAGGTTCTCTTTATCTACTTTTAGGACTTCTGATGATATTTTAGGTCATATTTATGCAGAAATACAGAAAATTCTAAAGGGTTCACAAACTTTCAAGCACCACTGTATTTCCGCTGTGCTCATGATAGTGGATTTGATTAATGAAACATAATCGGTGCTGATTATAATATGCTTACAGTTGGTTGGAGTAACATTGTGTGTTGTATTTACTCTGAAAAAAATCATGTATGGTTCCATACATATCAATTGTATGGTGGTTAGAAGTTTTTGTTGATGTGTTGTACATTTTTATGCAAATTTGTACCAATAGAAATGTAACATGGGGGCAGCTCCATCCTGAGGAGTGCTTTATCTACTCTTAGGAGTTGTTTGAAACTCTGATTATATTTTAGGTCAGATTTATGCAGAAAGAGTTCACAAACTTTGAAGCACCGCTCTAAAGGTAAATGCGAATACAAGTGCCTATGATAACCAGAAAGAGTGGTGCTCATATTTACAGTCAGAGTTTTCTGGCACTATAAGTTCAGGTGTGTTTGTGTATGTTCTACGTGTAGGTGGGAGCTGGCTCTGTAAGTATAGGTTCCTAATTTTATTTTGAACAAATGGTAAGATCTCCATCTGACTTCTCCTCCCTCAGACACCACCAGTAATGCCTGTATGTGTAGCTTGTCTTGTCCAGAAGGCTCCACTGGGGCTGATAGTGTGACTGATAGTGACGGTGGGATGAAGTGCAATGAATATTTTTGGGTCCTAAATACTCAATAATAATAATGTTAATAATAATAATTATTATTTATATTAGAGTATAGTAATAGTAATGGATTTATGGTATGCTGTTCTGTTTGTGGTCTCAAGACTACATTTTTAAGATGTTTATTTAAACTGATAAGATGGCTGTCTTGATATTTCTATTCTTGCTTTGGTAGACACAAGTAGAGTACAGTAATTGAGTACGAGTAATTGCTCGTAATATTTCCATCAGTGATTTGCTGTGGGCGATTTAAGAGTCAGTTCCATTTTTTTAAAAGCAGAGCAGGAGGCTGAATGTGGAACATCGAACCTCCATCCTGTTGCTCCTCGTTTAGATTGTTATCAGAATCACAGTGTGCGACTGCTTTCATAAAAAGCCTTTCTGCACTTTGAGTGACGGCTGCATGGAAGGGAACCGCTGACGACCTTACGAACCACCCAGAGGAGCAGGGACACAAAGATCTTACTGCATCAGGTGCAAAGAACCGCTGTAAAGATCTGCCAAAAAGAGCTATTCATTATAAAGCAATGGTTTATCCATCCATTCATCCTCCCATCCTCAATATCCATATGTCTGTCTATCTATCTATCTATTTATCTATCTATCCATTGAGTCACCCTCAAACCATTCATCCACCCAAGCATTCCTCCACCCATCCATCTATACATCTGTCTATCTATGTAGCGTCCATCCATTTATGGTTGGCAAAGTTGCCACACAGCCCCAGAGACCCTGTTACAATCCCAACCATGGACTCTACCTGTGTGGAGTTTGCATGGACTGTCTGAATCTGCATTTGATTGGTCTCTCAAAAATAATTATGCTATTTAATTATCCGTCCATCCATTCATCTCTAAATCATCCATCAGTCCATCCATCCATCCATTCAGTCATCCATCCTTCCATCCATCCATCCATCCATCCATCTACTCATCATGATATTTATTTATTTATCCATCCATCCATCCATCCATCTAATCATTTTGCTATTTAATTATCCATCCATCCATTCATCTCTAAATCATCCATCAGTCCATCCATCTATCCATTCATCCATCCATCCATCTACTCATCATCCTTTTTATTTATCCATCCATCCATTCATCCATCTACCCATCCCTTCAATCATCCATCAGCCCATCCATCCATCCATCCATCCATCCATCTACTCATTATGCTATTT